>PVJS01010236.1:0-30745 GCA_004027185.1 Glis glis | reverse complement strand
TCATATCCTAGGCCACAAAGTGAGTACTAGCAAGTTAAAAAAATGTGACATAATCCCCTTGTCTTTTCAGACCATAATGGAATGAAACTAGAAATCAACTATAAGAAGACCCAGAGAAACCTCATAAACACGTAGAGACTGAACCCCACCCTGCTGAATGAAGAATGGGTAAAAGAAGAAATAAGGGGAGAAATTAAGAAATTCCTAGAAACAAATGAAAACAGAGACACAACATGTCAGAATCTCTGGGACACCCTGAAGGCACTATTAAGAGGAAAATTCAGAGAACTGAGTACCCACATAAGAAAAACAGAAAATCACCAAATAAATAACCTAAAGACACACCTCAAAGCCCTTGAAAAACAGGAACAGTCTAACCCCAAAGCTAGTAGAAGACAGGAAATTATTAAAATCAGAGCAGAAATCAACGAAGTAGAGAATACAAAAATATAAAAAATCAACAAAACCAAAAGCTGGTTCCTTGAAAGAATAAACAAGATAGATAAACCACTAGCCAACCTGACCAAAAGAAAGAGAATCAACCCAAATTACTCAAATAAGAGATGAAAAAGGTGATATTACCACCGACAGCATGGAAATCCAGAGGATTAGCCGAAACTACTTTGAAAAACTATACTCCAACAAAATGGAAAACCTAGAAGAAATTGACAAATTTCTAGAAATGTACAATCTTCCGAAGTTGAATCAAGAAGATATAGAAAATTTAAATCGACCACCAATAGCAATTAAAGAGATTGAAGCAGCAATTAAAAGCCTTATCATTAAAGAAAAGCCCAGGTCCAGATGGTTTCCCAAGTGAATTTTATAAAACCTTTATAGAAGAACTAATCCCAATACTCCTCAATCTATTCCATGAAATAGAAAGAAATGGGACTCTCCTAAATACATTCTATGAAGCCAATATCACACTAATACCAAAACCAAATAAAGACAGCTCAAGAAAAGAAAACTACAGACCTATATCGTCGATGAACTTAGACGCAAAACTTCTAAACAAAATACTAGCAACGCGCATGCAAAACCACATCATGAAAATCATACATCATGACCAAGTTGGGTTTATCCCAGGGATGCAAGGCTGGTTCAACATATGAAAAACAATCCATGTAATCTACCACATAAATGGAAATAAAGACAAAAATCACATGAGCATTTCAATAGGTGCTGAAAAAGCATTTGACAAAATCCAACACCCATTCATGATTAGAACTCTGCAGAGAATCCCTGGGATGAACCCGACTTGGTCATGGTGTATGATTTTCTTGATGTGGTTTTGAATGTGTTGCTAGTATTTTGTTTAAAAGTTTGGTTGATTTTTAAAATTATTTTTTCACTACTTCATTGATTTCCACTCTGATTTTATAATTTCCTGTCTTCTACTGGCTTTGGGGTTATACTCTTTCTGTTTTTCAAAGGCTTTGAGTTGTGTTATTAGGTTATTTTTTTGGTGATTATCTGTTCTTATGTGAGCACTCAGTGCTATGAATTTTCCTCTTAATACTGCCTTCAGAGTGTCCCAGAGATTTTGATATATTGTGTCTCTGTTTTCATTTGTTTCTAGGAATTTCTTAATTTCTTCCCTTATTTCTTCTGTGACCTATTCCTCATTCAGCAATGTGGGGTTCAGTCTCTACATGTTTATGAGGTTTCTCTGGGTCTTCTTATAGTTGATTTCTAGTTTTATTCCATTATGTCTGAAAAGACAAGGGGATTATATCACATTTTTTTAACTTGCTTGTACTCACTTTGTGGCCTAGGATATGGTCTATTTTAGAGAAGGTTCGATGAGCAGCTAAAAAAAACGTGAATTGACCTGTATTGGGTGGAATATTCTGTATGTGTCTTCTAGGTCCATTTAATTTATGGTGTTCCTTAGGTCTGAGGCATTTTTACTGATCTTTTGTCTTGATGATTGACCTAGTGGTATGAGAGGGATGTTGAAGTCTCCCATTATTATTATATTGGGATCTATGTGTGACTTAATGTCACAAAGAATTTGTTTTATGAAAGTGGTTGCACATATGTTTGGGGCATAGAAGGCACAAGTTAGATTATCATATTTTTTCATTTATCATTGCATTTGCCTTATATTTTAAAGACTTTTGACAACAAATATGAGATTACATTGTAAAATTATCACAATAGAATAAGCATAAATACCTATTTAAACATACTAATACAATTATTACATCTTGAGCTATCAATCACCTTCTTAAATTTTTTTTTCTATTCCTCTAGTTCTGTTCTTATTTTTGGTTCCATTTTTCATGACTGATGCTAGTCAAATAGGACATAAGTGAATCTGCTGATATTATGAGAAGGACAATGGAAATATTTCATATGGTAGAGATAAAACTCTTCACAGCTCACATCTCCTTTCTTCTCTCACTAGGAAGGAAAGAAAGAAAAAACAGGTTTGAAGACAAAGATTTGGATGGCCTTGAAAGAGGAATAAAAATAAAAACCTTCATTTACCAGACAGATGTGACTAAAGGAAGAAAAGCAATTTACCAGCACGAAGTACAGCAAAGTATAAAGTAAAAACTTCAACAATGGTACAGAAATGATAATTAGTTTTAATATTTACTCACCTTATAAATTTGTGCAGACTGAGACTTTTATATATTTATAATTTATATTTTTATTCTCTGTACTTTAATGAAATGTTAGAGTCTGGGGGAAAAGGATATTGACATATAATCCTTAATATAAATGATAGAAACCACCAGAATGCTGTACTTTTTCAATGTCATTAATTTCTATTTGCTTTTATTTTAAAGTAGAGTTTTGTTAAATATATACTGATATAAGTACTGTTTTATAGGTAATATTATTTAGAATTAAAGTATTTCTAATATATTTTTTCTCTCTATCCCATTGCTCAGTTATTGGTATACTTGCAGGACTTGACATTATAATACAATAACTGGATTCCAGATTAATCTGCTAAAAACAGATATAGTTCATATTTCTGGTGCTTATTAGAGTTATTACACTGAAATGATACTTGGTGCAGTACATTCAATAGGTAATTCAGTTGTGGAAAAATTTGACTACTTTAGAATGTAATTTAAGAATAAAACAAAAAATAGATACCTTTGCTCAGTTAAAAAATGCATTGAATATTTACTCTGCCTGAGACTGCATGAGACATTATTGGGAATATTTAACTCAGCATATGATTTGTGCCCTTTGTCCTCAAAGATTTTACTATAACCAGGAAAAATAAATTAGCTAGAGGATGTGTGTGTGTGTGTGTGTGTGTGTGTGTGTGTGTTATTAGGGATTTAACTCAGGAGCATTCTAACACTGAGCTATACCCCAATCCCCTTTATTTTTTTTTTATTTTAAACAGGGTCTTGCTCAGTTCCTGAGGCCGGCTTGAACATGCAATTCTCCTATCTCAGCCTTGCACGTACTGGTATTACAGGCCTGTACCATGGGGCCCAGCTCAGAAGAGTCTAAGACTCCTACACTAACATTCAACCATCATACATAAAAGACATGCGCTAGTGTCTGAGTAGTGTTTGCCTTGCCTGATAATGTGTATGCTACAAGAGGACAGGGCCCGTTCTTATCTAAACCACCCCTCTGTTCCCAGTGTCTATTGGAATACCTGACAATAATAATTATTTAACAAATGAAGGATTGGTTAAGGTGCATAACTAATATTTGTGAACTCTTAATTTTCACATAATTAAAAGTCAAATTGTAATGTATACTCTTCCTAGCTTTGCCATTTGGTAACAGTTTGTCATATTTGATTCCCCCTCCACCACCATATGTAATTTTAGCATATAAAGCAACAAGGAACAGGGGAATTCTCCTATCAAACTAGCATACAATGATCTCTCAAGTAGATAAACTACGATAAAATAGCATTAACTTTCTACTATCAATATCCAGATTCCTTACAATTTTTCTTATAATCCTTTTTTCTAATTATGATCTAATCAAGTAGCAGTTGCTTTAAGTTGTAAGACTGTGTTTACTATATTATTACTTAACAGTAATAATTTATTTTTTGAAACATAAAACTTGCTCCAAGCTTACTTTTTAGAAAGATGGCTTTCTAAAAACTTTTGAAGTATTTTCATTCCTCTAGTACATAAATTACTAAATGAATGAGTGGCCTGGGGGCAAAATTTACATCTCTCTTTATTTATCCTACTGGAGTAGGAATATTTTAAGGCAAGGCTTTAAAAAGTCATTACGAATGGTACAGCATGTCGATATTAAAATATGATCCCAACAAACAGGACTTTTAATGCTCACTGAACATTTACATAGTTCCAAAGAACAAATTAGAAAATTTTCCAGTCTTTCATTTTCTCCTTGAATTACCTTCTTGAATCTAGTTTACCCTCAGGGCCTTGGAGAAAGTAGGGGGGGAAATTGGCAGGAAAAAAACCATACAATATAAAAAGTATCTTTTTTATGTTTAATACCATAGAGCTTTCTGAGAAAAAAATCAATGTAGAGAAGAGATATAAGAGGCACTGTCCAAAGAACTTATGCTATTTTAACTCAGCACCATCTTTTTAAAAGCTGCAAGAATAAACATTGTTGCATTGAAGAAGTATTTGTAAGAAGTGAGAATAGATGTTTCAATCTGGGCCCATTTCACATTCACTGTGAACAGTTGGATATTATTGAACAGGCTTTGCCCTTTACTAGTAAATCCTGCGGCTAATCTTATTAAGAACCAGTGGAAACGGAAGTTATATAGAAATCAGAAGTCAGCTCCGCAGTAGAAGGTTCAAAGAGGTTTTCTTTTTTGTTAAATGCTTTTTCTGTGCTTGTTTTTGGAAGTTAGCTCATTGAATTAATTATATTTCAAACAGTTAAGAATGTAATCACCTAGGTTACATGCCAGAGTTCCCCTACATGAACACATCCAAAGACTCAGTTTTATCAAACACAGACCAGTTTTCCTAGAACATGCTTTAGATAATATTAAGGCACTTTGAAGATTTTTTGAAGAACATAAACCATTTCCTTAAAATGGTTTCTCTTTTCCTCTTAGATGACATCGATAAAGGGGGAATGAGAACTGAGTTGGCAGATTTTCAATAAGCTTCAGAGAGCTGTAAAATATTTCTGAAGGATGTGCCCACCGTGGTTCCGTCACCAAGTAAGTTAATGCCCAATTGCCGACTGCTAGAAGATAACAGAGCATGGACTCTTTATGACTCTCTCATGGGGCATACTTGTGACTTGGACCTATTAATTACTTAACCTTTCCTAGCCTTGGTTATACATTGGGAACAAGCTTAGATGATTCTGGAATGTCTAAGGTTAGGTCAAGTCACTCTTGCCTACAGTCCTTCAAAGTTTCCCTAATTCACTCAAAATAAAATATTCTTTAGAAACTTCTCAGGGTCCACTATGATGTGTTTCAACTTATTTATCTAAACTCAACTCCATCTACTACTCGCTAGTTACTACTGCCACTCCTCATTTTAGACTCCTGTACTTCCCCCAAGCCTGACCTTAAATGTTCTATTCTCACTACAGCCTACCTGTGCTGGCAACCTTTTTAAAAATTACAGTCACTGCCATCTGTTCTGCTTTTCCCCACAGCTTTCACTGTGTATCTGATGCATGACCAAATGTAAATAAGACAAAGGTGAAAGACTAAAGTAGTTAATTAACTTAATGATCATTTTTTACTATCCTGTTTTTAAAGTATCATACATACTTAAGAAAGTTGGAACATCTGGGTTTGATGACCTCTAGCATGGAAAGGAAGAAAGAAAGATGGAAAATCAGCCATAATGAGTTAAAAACAGAATATCACTTGAATAAGAGGTGGATTGACAAATTGAGTGTGGCATAGAAAAACATATAATTGTCAATAAACTCAATTTAATTGGGGTTTGTTTTTATTTTTATTTTTATTGGTGGTACCAGGGATTGAACCCAGGAGCATTCTACCTCCAAGCTACACCCCCAGCCCAATTTTTTAGACTTTATTTTGAAACAGGGTCTCACTAAGTTGCGGAGACTTCACTAAGTAGCTGAGGCTGGCCTTGAACCCTGATCCCTCGGTCTCATCCTCCAAGTACTGGGATTACAAGCGTGCGCCACATGCCTGATTAATTGGGGTTTAATATTAGAATGGAAGTGAAGTTGATGTAAGGAGCTTACAAAAATGCATATGCATATCACTAAAAAGCTACTGATATGAACATGAAAAAAATTTGAACATGACAAAATTTGTCAGTAAATTGCATGTGATGTCTCATTCAGCATTTGGAAGAACTGTGCTCCTTAACTAAAAGTAATTATTTGTATCTGAAAATTCTAATAACATCTTTAGCAAACTAATTTATTAAATAAATGTGCTTGCAGATAAATTAAGTACAATTATATAAATGAAGCTCGGCCCTCAGGAAAAGGACTTGGTTGGTATTACAGACTGATCCTTGGGGATGGTTCAAGTTAAAAAGAAAAAGGACTAATATAAATGGTACGCCTTATTAGTAAAAATATAAATGCAAAGCATGGTCCAAACTTATTTGAAATATGGATTATTTGCCCCATCAGGTGTGCTAGAATAAAAGATACATCCAAAATTATTATATATACAAAGTTATTGAAATTATATATGGTAAAAGTCTATTTTCTGATATCACTTTTTAAAAGATGAAGTATGATGAATTTATAAAATCTTGAGTACTATTGATCCAAGTAGGAGTAAAAGATTAAAAAGTTAAATTACACTTGTTAGCCAAACCTGAAAACATTGGAAAGCTCAGACAGCCTTTAACCATCATTAAGGACAAATAAAAAGAAATGGAACTTCACTCATTTCTCGATTTATGTAATATTTGTGAAGAGACGATTCATAAACATTAATTAAAAGCAGAATTGGGGTGACTATATGGGAGGTGTAGTTGAATTGAAGAGAGAAGATTCAACAAGGTAGTAGAATTAAAACTTCATAAAAGATATGTGATTTATATTGTAAATATACCTAAAATCAAGTCTGCAAATGAAGTTTTAGAAAGTAAATCACAACTACCCCAAAAGGCACTGCAGTTTGCTAAATGACTACAAATGAAAGGACTTCCAAAATTTTTTTTTTTTTTTTGCGGTACCAGGGATTGAACGCAGGGGAGTTCTACCTCTGCGCTATGACCCCGGTCCTATTTTTTATACTTTATTTTGAAACCGGGTCTCACGAAGTTGCGGAGGGCCTCACTAAGAGGAGAGAGAGAGAGAGAGAGAGAGAGACAGCGAGAGAGCTGAGGCTGGCCGCGAACCCGGATCCTCCGGTCTCCGCCTCCTAAAGTACTGGGATTACAAGCGTGCGCCACCACGCCTGGCCTTCCAAAATATTTTTTAAACTAAGTTTTTTTGCAGTGAGTACTCCCGTCTTATTAAATTTATGCTTGTCCTTCCACTATGTGAACCTAAAATCAGCACATATTCTAAGTTATTTAGTTTTAAATAAAAACTATAATATGGTTATTAAACTTATTATCCAACTTACAATGTTACACCCATGCCTACCCATATCTGCCTACTTAAAGGGTTGGCTATAACATACACACAAGGAGAGGTTCCATGAGAAATTTCTTAGAGTGCTTTGGGTGCTCAAATTTGCTTTTTTTTTTTTTTTGTCACAACCTTCCTGTCAAAACTTCATCAAACAGTCAAAATGTCCTGAGCCCAGGTCAGCTTCTAGTGCTTGAGATTAATTTTTTATTTATTTTTTTGTAGTACTGGGGATTGGACCCAGGGGTATTTACCTCTGAGAGCTACACTCCTAACTCTTCTTGATGAAGATTGCATATTCATGTTTTGCTTTGAAAAGTTCTTTTTTGTTTTTTTACTTCCTCACGTTGACCTTCACTGTCAGGATCAACCTCGCCCCTTTACCAAAATTGCTCTGAGTACATCTGTCCCTTGCCTGTTTGCCTTAAAGAGAGAATATTTCCCAGACTTTAAACCATTGTTTCCATACTAATTTCCTTCCTTAAAATTGTCTCCTTGAAGATAATTGGCAGTAGAAATACACAATCCTTCCATTCTTATGACAATGTTAGGATATTACCTTATGACTCAAAACAGGTCAATTATATCACAATACATAGTTCAACAATACTCATAAATTATGCCACTGACAGGCCAGTAAGTGACCAGTCATGTTGAAATGCACAATATCTAATCTTGCTAGGTTAAGAAGAGACTTTCTCAATTTGAGATCATTATGCTTCCTGCGGCTCCATCTTACTGTCTTTGTTTAAACTCACCTCCTGTGAGTAGCTATTCAAATAAGCAAACATATGCACCATCTGCAGTGATATAGGATTGTCATAGCCATTGGGAAGACTAAATGCACAGAAATAAAGGAAACCTGTTTCCCATTACTTTGTTACACTCATAGATATGCAGCTCCTTTGAGAGAAACAATGAATTGTGTGACCGAACTATAGCTCAGCTTCTCCCTCTAAAGCAGACATACCAATTACTTATCATTTTAAAACTAGAAAAAGTAGATGTGACATTTGTAGAAATAATGACCTTGAGAATTTTTCAAAGCAAAGAAACTTGGCAGAGTGGGGAAAAAAAGTTTTAGATGTGGTATTTTTTAAAGACACAAAAGTCTCAACTATACACTTGTGGATTCTTATATTTATGATGTTACTACTAAGATTGCAAAATTGCATAGCCTACAAATATTTATTTCTATTTTATTGTTCTTCATATTGTTTGACTTACAGCTGATTATAAGCGAAATGATCTATAGTCACATTTGCATATAATTATCAGTGAAGGAAAATTGTATTCACAAGAATATGAAAAAGAACTCTGATTCTCATCACTAAAAGATAATATTAATAGTAAAGGGTATATATCTATCCTCTTTTTGTCATAATATGTTGTTTCTATGGGCAGAATTATACAGTGGCAATAGGTATAAAGTGATAGTTTTACAACTTCATTTTAATAATGTATCATAATCAATTTACTATACATATTATATAGATATGGTTTTAAATATTATGTGCAATTTCATAATTTTAATTTTATTCACTATAGATTGTTAGTATGAATTATATTTAAATTCCAGTTCCCTTAATATTGTGTGCAATTACAACTCCATCAGCACCACATGGCAAAGCCAATTTCCACATAATCAAAATTTTATATGGTGAAATATATGGTTATATTTGCTATAATGTTACCATTCTTAGAAATAAGGCAAGATATTATATTTGGGTTTAGGTACTGGGCCTTAAGGTCACTCTATATGGAGTTGATTAAGTCTATGGAAAAAGCTGGTTGGGTAAAGGTGTTTTTCCACTCTCTCACTAGCTACCTTCTTTTCCTGCTTATACATATACACACTCATATATGAAAGAAATATGCTCCAGTCTACTAGATATTTCACTTAAAATTGATTAAGTGGCAATGGGAAAGCCTAGCAAAGCTACAAAACTGTATTTGAGCAGGAAGTTACACGATCTTTGTATTTTCTCTTTTATAAATATTACAAAAGGTTTCTGTTAATCCTTTTCATATTCATGACATACTATCATTTATTGTTTGCCATAACACTTGAAGTCTTGCTTTTAACACTAGCTTTATAGTTGATAAGTGAACAAAGAATACACAAAGAGGTCAAACGCCCTCAGCGACTTCCCAAGTCAACAAACATATATGTGTATGTTTAAAATTTTAATTGACACATAATAGTACATATTTATACAGTGCAGTGTGGTATTTTTTTAATGTGTAATGATCAGATCAGTGCAATTAGCATACCCATTACCTCACACATTTGTCATTTATGTTTAGAAAATTCAAAATCTTCTCTACTAACTTTTTTGAAATACACAATTAATTTCTGTATACCATAGTTACCATACTGTTCTATAGAACATTAGAAGTTATTACTCCTCTCCAAATATGTCTCTATTCCTATTCCCCATCTTCTCTTCCATCCCTCACCTTCCCTCACTCTGGTAACCACTCTTCTGCTTTCTATTTCTTCTTCTTCTTTTCCTTCTGCTTCTTCTCCTCTCTCTCCCCTTCCTCTTTTTCCTCCTTTTCCTGATTAACACATACTCATTGTGCATATTTGTGGCATATAGTATGATCTTTCAGTACATGTGTACAAAATGTACTGATCGTATCAGGGTAAATAGCATTGAGATCTTATAATTTCTTATGTTTGGGGATTTCAAACAGCTCTCTTCTAATTTTTCATAAAATATATAATAGGTTTTTAGAATCCAGGGTTTTAGCATAATAAAGTTTTTTAAAGCACACATCTTTTCATGTTCTTTATAACAGTAAAAAAGAAAGCAAGATTTAAAAAAAGCAGTGGAACAATTAGAAATTTTTACCTATTTTCTGCTTTAAGGACTTGGTAAGCAGGAGGTATGATACATGGTAGAGATAAAAGTAAGGACAGAGGGGACAATAACATCTCCTTTTTTATTTAAAGCAGTAGAACAAACAATTAACTCTTGAATCAGCCTTGCATGAAGCTGAAATGTAGCAAAAATGACTTGCTACTATTCTTTGGACCCAAGGTTAATTTCTCCATTTTCTTCAGTTTTCATGGGGCATACATGCTGAATTGCCAGGAAATTTCCTTTCATGGGGTCCATTTTTCAGGGAATATAACATCATAAAGGGTGGAAGAAGACTGCACAGCAAGAATGGATAGAAGACTGCAAAGATAATCCATAGTCTGAGTCCTGTATCATGCCCTATTTCCTCAGCTGCTTCCCTCCAATTAGGATAAGAAAGAAAAGAAGTGGAAAAATGCTTTTTAAAAATCCAAATAACATGTAATCCAGCAAGAAATACAATACTTTTTTATTTGAACCTAGATGTAAAGCTCTTCCTGCTACCCTGCAGTTATCTATAAGAGCCATGTACAATTTGGATCTTTAAATGTTTGTTCAGCTCTAAATTTCTATGAAATTATTATATTCAGATTTGTTAGGGATAAAATGAAATGTTAGACCTAACTCTGGTCCTTATAAGTTTATAGATCAGGAAAAAGCAAAAGCAAGAAGACATGTAAAAAATGTGGAGATATGCTGGGCGTGGTGGCGCACACTTGTAATCCTAGTATTTTGGGAAACGGAGACTGGAGGATCTGGGTTCGCGGCCAGCCTCAGCTCACTCACGCGCATGCTCTCTCTCCCTCCCTCCCTGTCTCTCTCTCTTTCTTTCTCTCTCTCTCTCTACTTAGTGAGGCCCTCCGCAACTTTGTGAGACCCAGTTTCAAAATAAAGTATAAGAAAATAGGGCCGGGGGCATAGCGCGGAGGTAGAATGCCCCAGCGTTCAATCCCCAGTACCGCAAAAAAAAAAAAAAAAAAATGTGGAGATAAAATTAAATATCCATAAATACAATAATCAAGGAAACTTTGAAGATTAGTATAATTATTTAACCATGCAAAAATAGGTATTAAACTTTGGGTTTAGGGATAATTTATTAACTTTTGAAGTACTGTGTAAGGTATGTTGGGGGACTAGCCTTATGATTCATTTTGATATATTTATTTGTTCAACTTGATGTAGGATAGAAGAAATAAATAGGTAGAAAGGAGACATAAGGAGAACAAAGAAAATGTAACTTTAACATGGAAGTCTGTGAAAAGGTCTATTAGACCCAAAAGCTCCTGAGAAATTTATGAGACTTTGAGCACTATTGACCATCCTTAGGGTGGTGTCTGTTTATAAGACAACGGGTCACACCAAAGAGGAATCTTCTTGGACACTACTTAATACAGCAATTTCCTCAACATTGTTGGTTGTTCTTGAATAGTTTAGAAGGATATCTGTAGATAAGACAGTGCTATTCAGGACCAGAAACACCCTAAATCACCTTGTAACTACTGGAGGTCATCCTCACATGCCTCATGAAAATCCCCTATAAAAGAAGAGTCCTGCACTCCCAAAGGGTCACTCTCTTCCTCTTGAGATGGCCCACATTCTCCCTTGGATGTGTATTTCCTATTTTCCTAAATAGAACTTGCCTATGTCTTTGACTGGCATGTGCTGAAATTCTTTTCTGCCACACCAATCCTGAGTCCCTGATTTGAGGAATCAACTCATCATCCCCAAAACACAATGCTTTATGATAAAAAATTGGTTATGCAGTGGAGATTGAGAAGTTCATAAAAAAAGGAAAGTCCTTTTCTCATGAAGTTCACAGTCTAAGTAAATGAAAATAAACACTGTAAATGAGTTAACTAGAAAATAAGTAGGACCAGTATGTTTGGGATTGTTCATTATAGGAAAATGTCATGAACACAGTAGTTATAAATAATACTGGAAGCATGGGAGACTAGTAATTAATACTAGGATGAAACAGAGTTTTTGAAAGGGAAAGTGTTAGGAGATGAAACTGCAAATATTGGTATCAGGCAAACTTTTCAGTGTGTTATGATTGAACTCTACTGTCTGGATTATGGGTAGTAGGTAGAGTAAAAACACTGAATAGTTTCAATTAAAGGAATGACATATTTGAAACTTTTCTTTGGGAGGTAAAATCTATCCAGGACTTGCAGAGAGAGAGAGTAGAAATTTATACAAAATACTGGAGCCCAGTGGACTAGATGGGTTGCAAAGGAATGTAAGGCTTCAGTGAAGAGCCTCAGCTGCTTTGTGTTACTGGGAGGCCCTTAAAAATGTAGTCACAGAAGAGCAACTTTTTCTTATTGGCCTCAAGTCCTGTAGGAACGTCTGCAGAATGGATTGGAGGGTAGAAATTAGGATGATAGGGAACCTGTTTGTTCTCCTACTTATTCATTGACCCTGTCACGGGCAGCTGATTCATGCACTGCCATGTACTGCTGCATCAGACTGGCTGTTGATATAGCAACAAAGATAAGATAAATGGAGACACTGGGACCTAAAGGGTTACAGACACTGGGACTTAAAGGGGTTGGAGAAGCATCATGTATCCCTTCACCCAGTTGCTGACGAAGCTATACCCTGATTTATGATATCCTGTTGTGTAATGTCAATCTAGACCGGCCTGTCTTTGTGAAGATAAGGAAGCAAGACCTAAATATGAGACCCATGGTCCAGGGAGGGGGCCGGCAGCATCTCTCTTTCCAGCAGGGAATATTTTAAGAATAAAAAAGAATTTTGTATGATAAAGTTTATCCTAAGATTGTCCCAAATGGGAAAGGAAAGACTAGGGTAAAATCAGAAGGTTAAAGGCAAGTCGCAGAAGGTTTGAGTATGTCACAGAATGTGTGTAGAGAATGAAGCTTATGAAAAGAATATTGCATGTGTGATAAAGTTGGTTATATTTAAAAATTATTTTTAGAAGTTTTATATTTGACCCATGTTTACTAAATCATATGGTCAAGTATGTTTCCAATGGGATTAAAGGTATCAAACTCCAGATAACACTATAAATGAACATCTATCAAAGTCCCTTGGACGATCGCGGGGACCTGCGATATTCCTCCATGTGAAAAGTTGCTTGCATACACCCCTAAACCTGGGGCCCCACTCTGTCTCCATTCAGCAGGAAGTAGTTGGAATGATCTCAATGCCCTATTCCTTGCCTACGGATGTATGCACGTTAATAAAAGAAGGGGGAATGATTCATGTACTGCCATGTACTGCTGCATCAGGTAGGCTGTTGGCATAGCAACATAGATAAGATAAATAGAGACACTGGGACCTAAAGGGTTACAGACACTGGGACTGAAAGGGGGATTGAGAAACACCATGTATCCCCTGACCCAGTTACTGATGAAACTATATCCTGATTTATGATATCCTGTTCTGTGATGTCAGACTAGACTGGCCTGTCTTTGTGAAGATAAGAAATCAAGACCTAAATATAAGACCTGTGGTCTGGTGGGGCGGCAGTGTCTCTCTTTCAAGTACTCTGCCTTGCTCCTCTCCAGTGTGGTACTTTTCCTGTCTCTCTGCAATAAACCCTACGTTAGCAGCACAACCAGGTTTTCTGGCTCTTTATTTCTATATTGAGCTAAGAAAAGGACCCATGGTGAATCCCACACCTTAACACACTTATTTCACTGACTCATTAATTTATGAATTTTCTCATAAGTCCTTTGTGATTACTTATAATGTACCAGGGATATAGTGAATGATACAGATCAACAATCAAAAATACATGAGTCACATGACCTCTTTTCATTAAGATAAAGAAAAGGGAAGAAGTAGGTATAGAAGTAAAACAGGCAGAGAGAATAGATAAGTGAGGATTAAGCGGAGTCCTTTAAAAATAGAGAAAAAAAGATAATAACAAAGAGAGATTAAAAAGATCCATTAAGGAAGAGGAATCTGATGGGCCAAGAAACAATGGATTTAAGAGGTCACTGCTAGCAGAGGGACTTATGATAGGAAAGATTTGTCACTCAGGTGTGAGTTGAAAATGGATTTGTCTAGGATAGTTGTTGAGGAAATAGACAATAAAGATTTTCAAAGGAAGTATTAATAATATATAATGACTAACTCCTCCCTAGCAAAAACAAACACAGTGAAAGGAAACTTTTTGATTTGTGTAAATGATGACTTTCAACCTAAACTTGAAGTACAATGGCTGGATCATTGAAGTGGGATCAGGCATGGAAGTTTGATTGTGGGAGTTGATTATGCCAGGAAGAAACATGAGGGAAAACATTTTTCTTTGTGTTTATAATTAAGTATTTTAAAATTATTTCATTCATCCCCCTGCCAAAAGCACTGGAAATAAATCAAGGGAAACTTCCACCTGGATTTGACATTGAAGTAAATGAATTGTTTCTCAATTTTCATTATTATGTTTTACTTTTTTTTTAAACTCAAACAAAAATAGACCATTCGATATTTTTTCTATACTAACACCAGGTATGTTCAAATAATATTGCTATTTTTAGATAATAAAATTACCCCCTTTATGTAGCTCAGAGGTAGAATGCCCCAGGATTCAATCCTGAGTATCAAAAATAAAAAATCCTTTTAAAATCAATACTTCAGAATATCCCATGAACTGACATGGCTAACGGGGAGATTTTTTCTACATATTTTTAGCTTAAACATACATTTTCAGGTTTATTTTTTCTTGGTAGTAATCCCTTTCACATTGAATGAAATTATGTTTTCCTAAAATGGGGATTAAAATACTAAGGGAGATATCTTATAAATGTTTATACTGGAAGAAAATTTAGACCTTTTCTAGTTTAAGTTCTGTACATTATAATTTTCTATGGGTTAGAGCTGTTCAGAGGTAGAACTCGGCTTCCTCTGGAGGTGAAGAATTATTCAGCAGGAAAGAAGAAAATAGATTTAAAACATACGGAGACATTTAAGAGTGTAGAACTCTAAGTGAAACTATTTGCTCCGCATTACTCAAATGATTTGGACATAAGTATTTTAATTACCTGAACTCTGTCTTTTATATCTTAAATCTCTAAGATCAGTCCAAGTTATGATGTAATTTTTCATAAACAATTCTTAGCAGGTACAAGTGAATTCTGGCTCCCAAATAAACAAATTAATAATCTTTTTTTTCTCCAGAGTTTGTATGTAGTTTGGGATGAAACACAATTGTTAATTTATCGTTCCATTTGTCTTTATGCCAGAAACTGTTTTAGGCTTAGAAGTCAAAGTGCTTTTAATCAACATAATCAGTACAAATACAGATTGGACTCTAGTAGTTAAATAACAAGTAACTGTGATTATTTTCTCAGAACTTCATATCTTGAAGCAAAATGTTCTTGAAACTGACCTGTTCTAAAATGTCCTTGGGCTCATTTAAACCTCCTGAGGTTAACGAATATGAACAGGTCTGCTTTGAGACTGCTAAAAGTGTCTCCTATAGGTGCTCAGTTTTATCAGTCAACTGCTAGCCTGATAGCACAGTGACTTATGGAGATGATGCTTGGAAACATTTTGTTTACTCCAATGTAGTAAGCAATTCATGATTCAAAGGTGCCAGGTCAGTGGATAATAGTGGGAATGGTCTTGTAATATAATATTTATAATATACATATGGTATCACTTTTCTATTAATTCATTCAACACACACACATATATATATATATATATATATATGTACTTTTTTAGGAACAAGGAAAGCAGTGGTGGAGCATTCCATTTCAATAGGGGAACCCCCAAAAAACACAGAAATAAACAAAAATTATTGTTTTAGGGCAGTAAAAGTACTATCTATGATACTACAATCATGGATACAATGTCATTACACTTTGGTCCAAACTCATAAGATATACACTACCAAGACTGAGTCCTAATGTAAACTATGGACATTGGATTATTATAATGTGTCTATGTTTATTCACAATTGTAACAAGTACTCTGGAAGAAATGTTGATAATGGTGGAATCTATGCACATATGAGGTTAGGAAGTTCCTGCTCAATTTTGCTATGAAGCTAAAACATATAAAAAAAGTCTTAAAAATATTAATGGTGACTCATTTGATGTGTGAGAATTAGGGTGATGTGATAGAGAAAGTCAGAAGTCAGCAACAGCTGAATTGTCAAGGAAGATTTTCTTGATATTTTGGAACCAGATTTAGAAGAAGGCAGTCATGCAAAGACCTGGAGAGATATGCAAGTAGACACATAGAGTGCAAAGGCTAAAAATGTCCTTGATCATTTTTAGAGAAAGAAAACTATCAGATGAGCCATAACTTAGAGGAGGTTGAGGAGTTAAGGTAAGACCCTCTCTGACATGATCATTTCAATTTCCTTCATAGTATAATAAAAATATGTTAGCTTTCTGTCACTGTGACAAATACCTTAGAAAAACAACTGAAAGGAGTAAAGACTTATGTTGGCTTGCAGTTTCAGAGGTTTCAGTCCACTTTTGCCTCTATTGCTCTTGGCCTGAAGTGAGACAGAGTACCATGGCAGGAAGGTGTAGCAGAGGAAAGCCATTCATCTCTTGGAAGCCAGGAAGCAGGGAGAGAAAGAGAAAGGGGATAGGAATAAGATCTAGTTTCCAAGGCCACACCACCAAGGACCCACTCCTTCAGTTAGGTCTCACCTCCTACAGATCCCAATAATGCCTTCAAATTATTTATCCACTGATAAGGTCACAACCCTTATGATCCCATCACTTTGCACAATGCCACATTGGGAATCAAGCCTTGAACACATGGGCCTTTGGGCAATATTCCAGATCCAAACCATAATAGGAATTACTGGATTCTTTTTAAATTTGAGCAGTGAAATATATGATTTACATGATTTTGTGGTGTGGAAGAATGCAGGGGAAGATTAGAGGCAAGGAGTTCAGTACAGAGACTCATGGTATTCTGTTAAAGTGAAAGTTAACAACAGTATGTTGAATAAGTTTATAATATAAAGAAAGTAAGAGAAATGATTCAGGATATATTTTGGACACTGAGCTACTGGATAAGGAATATAAAGGAAAAGAATGAAGGAGAGTTATTCCTAGATTCCTTGCCTGAATAAATAGTGGTGCTCATCTGAAAGCTAAGCCTGAGTGAGATTGGGCAAGAATAAATAACTGAAATCTTGAGATTCCTGTAAACATCTTAGTAGCCTAAATCAACTATCAGCTCTTCTATTCTGGAACTCCACAAAGTCAAAAATTGGTCATCTGAAAGTCATAAAGGAACAATGGGTACTCCAATATTTACACACTTGATAGTAGAGTAAGAATCTTCCAGAAGAAATGAAGCAGAGAGTGAGTAGGAAGAAACTAGACTATTAGAATATGTCAGAGAACTGGAGAGCATAGTGTTCATTGAAAGAGTAACTTCAAGTAATTTCAACTGCACTCTATAATTTGAGTAAAAAGAAGACAAAGCCTCTCTCATTGATTTGGCAAGATGTAGTTGTTGGTGATGACTCACTGACCTTAATCAATAATTCAACTCAGTGCATTGAATTCTTTGGAATGAGGAACCTTGCTCTAACCCCTGACCTTAGATTAGTAATGCAGTAAATTTAATCTAATTAATCAAGTTACTTACCAAAAAATCCTCCCTCAAGTAGCACAAATATTCTGAGAAAAAAAGATGGCCAAAAAAGATAGGTTATTCTATAATGACACATACCAGTTTGTTTTCTCTAATTGAATTTATATTAGTGTACAAAGCCAGTAATCCCACAAGTATGAGTTGGTGAGCTCTTCATGAAAACCAAGCATCACATTCAGTTTGACGCATGTAAGTAAACTTTTGAAGTTGAAACTCAAAAAACAGCAAGGTGTTTTATAGAATTCAGCTTATAATCAGAAGAAAGGAGATGTTTCAGTTGCTTGACTTTTTTGAAACTCTATTTCCTGTATGTTCATGTTATTGATTACTTCTGATATTAATTGCAAAGTGGAAAGGAGTAAACTTTCTCCTTTAAGTGAGCATAATCTTGGGAGACTATTCTCAATAGTATCTTTAAGAATTAGCCTATTCTGAATATCAGTGAATAAACTGACATAGGAAAAAAAATTAAGTAAATAGATATTTTTAACCTGAAAATACATGGTGCATATCTAATCCTACATTAAATGTACATACTGATCAAATAGTCTAGCAGTTAATTACTAATTATAAGCGATCCTAGAGACAACAATAAAAATGCAACGTAAGTAGATACATCGGTCTTTTGTTAAAAATGCTTAATTATCTAATTTTATTTTCAAATTCAGAATGTCACTTCTTACTACGGACTTTTCTTTTCTTTTTTTTTTAATGTCACAATGAATTTATCACATAGCTCCTGATGATAAAAAGTAAATTTGAGGAGCAGATGGAGTTAGTAGCACACCTGCTCTTTCCACATGGATGAGAGTTCAGAGAAAACAAGAGACGGGTGAGCGGGAATTCCTGCTATAATTTTGACTCTTTCTGTGATCTCTAGTAAGTCGCCTAACCTCTCCAGGAGTCACTGTCTGAAGTAGTGAAGTCAAGAGGGAAAGATATTGGTTTTCTCTATCTCAGAGGCAGGGGGCAAAATAATAATTGAGCTTTTTGAATGGAAACAGGAAGAGGTTCATTCTTTACAAGTGAAGAATGTAAATGGCTGTGAGTCCAGAATATTAATCAAGTTTATGGAAATCAAAGACTTTATTTTCATCTAAAAACATGTATAGCTCTGTCCTACTGCAATTGACATAAAAGGTACAGGTTCCCTATGAAACTAAAAAGTGTCAACATTTTTGTGTTAGTATTAGGGTTTGGATAAGTGTCCCCAAAAGGCTCATGTGTTAAAAGCTTGGTCCTCAGTCCATGGTGCTATTGAGAGGAGATGGAACCT
The DNA here is from genome assembly GCA_004027185.1 of Glis glis. Classification (NCBI taxonomy): domain Eukaryota; kingdom Metazoa; phylum Chordata; class Mammalia; order Rodentia; family Gliridae; genus Glis; species Glis glis. Next base: position 11,479 of record PVJS01010236.1, on the reverse strand, counting down.
TTAAGAGGCGGGGCTTAGTGGGAGGTCTTTGGTCACTGGGGGGGTGCCCTTGAAGGGGATTGGGAAACCTTAGACTCTGCTTTCTATAACCATGAGATCAGCAATGCCCTCTGCCATGTTGTGCTCTCCCGATCTTGGGCTGTCTCTCCACAGGCCTCAAAGCAACAAGTAGACCTGGAATCTCCAAAACTGTGAGCCCAAATCAACCATTTATCTTATAAGTTGAGGATCTCAGTTATTTGTGATAGTGATAGAAATCTGAGTAGCAAACTTCACAATCAGTGTTTTTCTACCTTGTTGCACAATGACCATTCTAAAATATAATTTATATCTGAAACTAATATTTAATTTTGATCAAATGAGGATTGTTTTATTTGCCATGGGAGCACCAGCAAGGACATGACTGACCTGGCCTTCCTTTTTATCTCTGTCATAGCCTCAGATATATATTTTGGGTAAGAATATGTACTCAATTAGACATTTAATAGGGTAGTTTTATAGTTATAAAGTTGCTGAATATGTAAGCTGTTTATCATTATTGCACCCAGAAACTTCTAGAATCCATCTTAAGTAAAACTGGTCTTACACAAATTTGAAAAGAATTTACAATAGTTCATCAGTTATCCATTCAGTGCTTTGCATTTCTTACTTTTAAGAAAATCTAAACAACCATCTTGTTTCATAAGTAGTCATTGTGCAACTCAAGGAAAAAAAATGGATCTGCTTATTGAAAAGTCATGAAACAAATTTCCTCAGTAGTACAAAACTTCACAAATCTAAAAGTAACAACTGTTATCCAAAAACAAGAAATATTTTCAGCCAGGCGTGGTGGAATATGTCTGTAATTCCAGTACTTGGGAGGCTGAGACAGGAGGATCACAGGTTTGAGACTGATCTCATAGCGACAGCAACATAGTGAGACCTGTTTCAAAAAAATAAAAAATAAAAAAAGACTGGAGGTGTAGCTTGGAGGTAGAATGTCCCCTGGGTTCAAATACCAGTACTTAAAAACATTCAATAAATTACACAGTATGAATAATTTTGCTCACATATAATCCTTCCAATAATTAGTCTATATACCAATCATGACATTATTTGTCAGCTACTAAAAAAAAACATAGCAGTAAATGGTGGGGCATGATTAAATAAAAAAGATGTTGGAATGTCCAAGGAGAGTAAATTGTGGCCTAATCTTCATTTTTTAGAATTAAAAATAATCAACTTGTCAACATGCCCATTTATAATTAATGTCAAACAGTCAGTCGAGTATGTAAGCTATATGCATGAAATAATTATGGAAAAGAGTGTATCAAACCCTTAGGGTAGGATATCATGACGTTAAGTATTGGCATTACAACATTCATTTTGAGGAGAATTGGATTTTTTAATGAGTTTTGAGATTTATGCTATAAGGAATATATTATATTTGTTATTTAATGTTAAAACAAAAACACTAGCATTTCCATGAAAGAAATTGTATAGAATAATATATAAGCAGTCATACAGAATACCATTAAACTTTATATTTAATTTTTTTTTACTTTGTACCGTCTTTACATATTTATTCTTACTTTGCTGTTCTCTGGGCATTCGTTCTGAAGATTAATGTTTATGACTTTATAGTTTGTTGCATTTCATGAATTGGTTCATATTCTAAATCATAGTAAAAATGCCTGGTTTCTGAGCCTTGAAGGCTTGTTCCAGTTTATAGAACAAAGCTGTTTCCATGCCTCTAGAACACTGTATCACTTTGCATTTTTATGCAATGCTTAAGATTTTTCCCCAAAATTTGAGGATGATTTCAGTGTTTCGCCATTTAATTATTCCTCATATAACATAATTAGCCAAGTGCAAGTTTGGGTTGGGGAACTTTATAAATTAGAAAACTACTACTGAACGTATTATAAATAAATGTTACATTGTTTTGATGATAAGAGCAAGAAAAATATAAAAAGATAGAAAAAGGCCAGGAGTGGTGGTGCATGCCTGTAATCCCAGTTCTTGGGAGACTGAGACAGGAGGATAGTAGGTTCAAGGACACCCTCAACATCATAGCAAGATTCTCAGAAACCTAGTGAGACCTTGTTTCCAAAAAAAAAGAAAAAGAAAAAATGGCTGGGGGTGTAGCTCAGAGGTAGAATGCCCCTGAGTTCAATCCTCAGTAACACACAATACACACACACACACACACATAAACACTCACACACACAACGAGAAAGATTTTTTCATACAAAAATAAATTTTATAAAATACTAACATTAATGCATAAACTTACTTCATGCTAATGAGAAGGATTTGAGAATTCATAGATGTCTTAGCTTTGATTCCCTAGAAAAATGTGTGCTGCATAAGTTATCGGATAATGTTTATCTTTGATTACCTAAGAAGAAAGTCTCTGCATAACTTAGAGGCTAATGCTTCAATTGAAGGTATAATCACTAGGCAACAGTGATAGCATTTAGGAGTAATGCAGAGAAAAAGTGCAGGTGAATTCAGGGTGATATATTACTTCACATGAAAGTAGAGCTGCTGTCTTGATCGTATAGGACATTTTGAACCGGCCATATGGTATCACTGGACTGTGGAGTAGACCATCTGAGGGAAGAAGACAGACACATTTTTCTGCTAATAATTTTGTTCTATTTCTCACTGGCCAGTGTGTATCGCATAAGGTGTTAACTTCCAGGATAGATCATTTAAACCTTTGGAAAGAAACCTAGGAATCTATGTCTCATGATCTCTGATGTTATTTCATTAGAACCCAGAATTGATATAAGCCAACACTCCCAGGACATGTAGAATAGGAACTAAGTGTTGATCATGGTGGGCATTGTAGAAGCCATGCAGGAGCCCTGGCACTCACATTCAGACAGTCAGGGTAACCAAAGATGGCATGAGATGAGGAGGTAACCAGTGATAGCCAAACGCCTCTAAGAAAAATGAAGCTTACTGAATATGGCTAATTTCCAGATACACCAACCAACATATATAATAAAAGATATGAATGTATGTTTGGCTCTTAATACAAAATGACAAATTACTTTTTTATAAGTATATTTTCCTATACATGTACATAAGAAATAAATGCATTCAGTATTTTTGTTAAATAAATGAATTTCTACATTAGTCAAAAACTTTTCTAAATAGCATCGTTTAATTACATTTTCACTTGTATTATCAGAGTAGTTTAAATTATTCCTGTTTATTCATTTGGACGTGCAACTAGTTTACATCACTATAAATATTTTTCCAAATTATTTAAGTGTGGTTTTCTCACAAATCTAAAAATATAAAATTAGAAACAAAATGAATAAACTCATATGCACACAAAGCTGTGTAAATCAACTTTATTCTAGTTTCAAAACAAGTTTCACTTGTGAGTTTTATATAAATATCACATAAAATAACAAAATCAAAATTAAAAATTAAATATCTAGGAATATACTTTTAAAATTTGTACAATAACCATATAAAATAATTATCACATCATTTAAAAAGAAATTTGAGCAAATGGAAAGGCAAACTGTATTTTCAGTTTTTGAGACTCAATATAAGAAAGATTGTATTTTTTCCCCAAGTGCTATCTTTAAATTTAATATGATTCAACAATCCCAAAATGTTTTTCTAATTTAATAAGGTGCTTGTTTGTTTGTTTGTTTGTTTGTTTATTCTGGTGTTGAACTTAGGGACATTCTACCTCCAAGCTACACACACCCCTGGCCCTTTATATTTTTTCATTTTGAAACAGGGTCTCACTAAGTTGCTGAGGCTGGCCTGGAACCTGTGGTCCTCCTTTGTCGGCCTCTCAAGTACTGGGAAAACAGGCCTACATGTGCCTGACTCTAAGTTAATGTGTTTTATTAAAAAAAAAGAATTAAAACACAAAGAGCCAGAAACCACACTGTTTCAAAACAAGTAATCACCAAATATGGCTTCAAACAATACTCCCTTATTTCACATTCACGGGTCTAGGTTGTCTGTGGTTTTGTGCTCGTGGCTGGCTTTCTCAGATGGGCTGGACTCAGATCAGCATCACCTTTAATTTTTTCTTTTCCATTCCAGCCTTGGGCTGAAGGAGCCAGAGCTATGTGAAGTATGTCTTCACAAGGCAGGTACCAGAACCTCAAGAGAGGCCCACTAACACCTTGCATCCAAACTCACTCTCTCACATTCTTAAATATTACATTGATTAGGTCAAGTCGCACAGCCCAGCTTAGTGATGTGGGAATTTCACTCCACTCACAGTGAATAATAGCAAAGGCAGAGAAGGAAGAACTCCAAATAAATCATACCTTCTGTCACACATAACGTCTTCCTGATTTGTATTCTGCTTACTCTTTCAGCCTTATCTTAATCTCTTGCTATATTTTCCTTTATTTTTAAAACTCATGAAATCATTTTTGTTCCCCAAATATTGCACATATTCCCCACTCTTTATCCACTCAATTTTTCTATTTCCTGGTTATTTTCAAGTTTCCACTTAAAATTGCTTCCTTAGCATCACCTCTGACTGGTATTCCTATAGGATCCTCTGTCTGAGTGTACAGTTCATATCATGGGGAAATTAGAATGATTTGATAATTATTTGTTTGATGTCTTTATTGCTAGGCCTACATTTTCATGAAAGCAGGGGATTCTACTTTTCTTCAGCATTATATCCCTAGAACTCAGCTCAAAATCTGTGATAAAGTGAGTATTCATGCGTATACCAAAAAGATACATGAAATAATTTGTATCCATTCCTTGGGGAATTGTCTTTATTAGATACATTTTCCAACTCCCAATTTGACATCCCTGGTGTTGCTATCAACTGTTATGTACTTTATGTCCTCTGTGTTACATGTATTATATTATTCCTGTCTTAATTACACACTATTTATTCTGCTCACCTCGATATGTTTCTTTCCTTTTACTTTTGTTGATTTGTGCTGCTTTGCACTTGACGATTAAGGAACGTTCATATAACAGAATTTTCTTTGAAAAATATGATAATTAAAAATATAAATATAAAGAAAAGAGAACAAAAGTAAGTATTTGTTAGAGGATAACCAGATATTTAGAAAGGCATATAATTTAAGATAGTAAAAATAGAAAAATAATTAAAGAGATTCTTTAGCTGAAAATGAATCCCACATGGACACGGATTGAGAACTAAATGTTTTATTCTGCAATAGGTTGATACTAGTGGGTCATAAAGTGAACGAAAAAAAATGAACTTAATACTTTTGAGGGATCTCTAGTGAGCAGAAGGCTTTCAATTGTGTACCTTACCATGTATTATAACCAGTTACTTCTTAAAATGTTCTTTTGCAGTACTGGGGAATGAACTCAGGAGTTTTTGCATGTTAGACAAGCACTCTACCACTGAGCAACATCCCCAGGCCCTTTTTTATTTTTGTTTGTTTGTTTGGTACTCAGGATTGAACCCAGGAGCTCTTTATCATTGAACTACATCCCCAGCCCTATTTATTTATTTATTCATTTATTTATTTATTTATTTATTTATTTGATTTTGCTTTGTGACAGGGCCTCCCAAAGATAATTCAAACTTGGGATCCTCTCGCCTCATCCTTCCCAGTAGCTGGGAGTTCAGGCCTGTGCCACTGCACCCAGGTGACCACTTAACTCTTTAAAGATTTTCATTTTCCTTTATCTATTGCTGCAATACTTGTTTAGAGAATGTATATTGTTTTTCATATTTCTCAGTTAAGAATCCAATATTTCTCTTGTATATCAGTGTAAACCTGGGTGCTAAGAAGCCTGTCTAAGAATGTTAAGAGAAGTACAGGCTTTAAATTGGGCATAGGGGCATGCATGTATTATCCCAGTTCTTGGGAGGCTGACACAGCAAGATTGCAGGTTCAAGGTCAGTCTCAGCCTACACTTAACAAAACCTTTAGCAATTTAATGAGACTCAGTTTCAAAATAAAAAGAGCTGGGGATGTAGCTCAGGGATAGAATGCCCCTGTGTTCAATCTCTAGTCCCCCCACCCCCACAAAAGAAAGCACAGGCTTTAGATGTGATACTACCAAAAGCCAATACTCCCTACTTTTGTTATGCTTCATTTTGTTCCATGGTTATCACTAGGGGTCAAGAATAGGAAAAAAGCAGGTAATAATATTAGAGTTTGTAGAATTTTTGGCAAAATATCACTCTTTGAATAAAATTTGGATTGGGATTTTTATCAATTTCTTTTTTATACATTTATTATTTTTCAAAAAGTTCTGAATTAAACAGTCAAGTTGCATGTACATAAATTAAACCAAGTAATAAGAACGAATTAAAAAAAACCAGAGCCTTGAAAATTGTTAACACACTCTACTAGACTATTAACTAGAGGACTGGACTGGGTGAACATGAAAATCTCTTCTAACATTGACATTCTATGACAGAAAAGAGACGTGGCACCTGAGTTCCCGCTCATATGTTCCCATTTTATTAATTTCCAATGAATAAATAAAACCATGTGGCCAATAAATTCTCCCAAGTGACAAGAGATAGTTTCATATGTTTTCTTTTTCCATGTTATCCAGAATAAGAAGATATGCATACTTGGGCACTTGGGAAATGAACACAGATTGCTTACTCTAGTCAATATTTACATTATTTGCAAACTATAAGCATCTTCATAAATATAAACACAACTATGCATTTTAATGGCATTACACATGTTATCTCTTTGCAATCTAAAAGGAACTATACCCATTCTCCTGTTTTCTCTAGTATTGCAGAATAGTTGCTAATTGTCAAAATGTGGTTTTTCTAATTTTTCCTGAAAATATTCTTAATGATTACTTTATCCCTTAAAAACCATCATTAGGCAGAGTGTGGGGGTACATACTTGTAATCTAAGCTACTCAGGATTCCTGGCCAGCCTAAGAAACTTAGAGAGACCCTTTCTCTAAGCATGTGCCATTGCACCCAGAATGGTGGTCCTTTTAAAAATGGATCATGAGCTGGGTATGGTGGCACACACCTATAATCCCAGTACTTGGGAGGCTAAGACAGGAGGATCACAGGTTTGAAAACAGTCTCAGCAACGTAATGAGAATCTCAGTAATGTAATGAGACCCTGTTTCAAAATAAAAAAAAAATAAAAAGGGCTGGGAGTGTAGCTTTGAGGTAGAACACCCCTGAGTTCAATTCCTAGTAATCCCCCCAAATGCTATGCCTTTCTCCTCTCCCCCAAGCATCATATCTCACCAACTTGACAAGCAGCAGAACTAATCATTTGATGTTCTAGCAAACTAGCTCTTAGAAAGGGGCAAAAATGATCCAATGTATACCTTCTGCTAATAGCTATAGTGTAAATATTCCCATCATGGCTAATTTCAACCTATCAATATGGCATAATTGAATATAGAATTGGAAAGACATGCACTCATTTTTTTTTTTTTTTTGCAATCTGGTATCAGTTGAATCCAGCACACCACTGGAACTAATCTGAATACATCCTCTATTTACTTTAGTTGCTATGAAAAGATGAGAGATCTTAGTCCTTTGTTGACTTCCAAACTCTGATTTCCATGAAGGTAATCTCCTTGTGTCTGATTCCCCAGGGCTTTTCTATCTCCTAACATGATGCCTTCTCCCAACCTTGCCAGTTCCCTATGCACTTTCCCTTTGCCTTCAGAAAACTTGGATATTATCAGGAAAATGTCCTGTATCCTCAACCTTGTTTATAAATGATCATTTCGACTTTTCCTTTAACAAATATCTGGTAAGAAAATAGCTTCTACTGTATTTCTCTACATTAGGTCATTCCCCCACATGCATTTCTAGGTCAACATGATAGTTGAGGTCCATCTGTCTTCTCGCTGGCATTTTAAGCCTTTGGTTACTTCTTTTTATTTTTTTAAAGAAAATTCCTTGGCATTTCAGAACATGACTTTTTCTTGTGATATTGCTTTAGTCAATTGCTCCCACAGTGATATCATACCAACAGTGTCCAATAATAGTTTCTGTTTAGGGATGAGGATGTGGTTCAGTGGTAGAGTACTTGCCTAACATGCATGAGGCTTTGAATTTGATCCCTTGTACCATACAAAAAAAGTTCCTGTTCTATCTCATCACTATTCAGTCTTGTGGACATTAACCATTTGTGTCGGCTGAGCATTTGAAATATGGATTGTGAATGTCAACATTCTTGTATAACACCAACATGGTGATCCACAGATATTTTGCTTCCTTTTATCTAACTCATGCTATCTTTTCCCCCTTGTCTTTGTTAGATTATGGTCTATTATTAGGACCACTCCATTATACACATCCTGGAACCCTTTGCCCCAATTCTGCTTTGTTATACATGCCTGAGCACCATGGTTAGATCTAAGTTTTCTTCGTGCTTCATATGGTCTAGTATAGTTGATTGTGATTGTCAAAATACACACAGACAATGTGACATGTTTCTGGTCGCACTTGAAATCTATAAAAATCTCAGGCTTAGTCTCAACAGTGCCCTCCTGCTGTGCAGTCCTAAAACCATTCCCTCTTCTGTTTTTTCTGGATGATTGTTTCACTAATTGTTTTCTCTCCTCAAATTTCTAATACCTGTCTCCTCATCCTAACATTTTGCTCATGATTTTGTCTCCCATGTGACTGATTAGATAGAACCAATCAAAGGATAATTTGCCTGTATATCCACCTATCTAAAGTTCATATTAAAAAAGAAATCATGTTTGTTGTCTTTGACTTATTTTCCACATCGAACATCTGATCCAACCATATATCATTTTGGCTCTACCTCAAAATATATCCCGTAAAATCCATAATTTGCCCATTTGTTTCTACCATTCCTGCTAGTAGCCTTGATCTCTGTTACCTGGGCTAGTCCAACAATCTCCAATTTACTCACACAGTTTCCACCAGAGTATAGCATAAAACCAATTCTCAATCAAACTATAAGTGCAATTTTGACAAAATATTTTATAGATACAGATATAGGTGAATATAAACATATATGTAAATATATCGAGATATATGTTGACATATACATATTCAAATAAGACCATTTACAAGCTTAATGTATTCACTTTGCTCTCATTGGCTTCCTTTCTCATTCAAGGAAAAAAAATAGGTAGCCCTTCTTTTCCTTAAAGTCATACATATTCTGTGTTGTATTCACACACACACACACACACACACACACACACACACACACACACACTGAATTTAGCTGCTCTAATCTATCTGCCTCAGTCAATATGTTTTCCCCTCAGGGGCTTGACATTGGCTTTTCCTTTGCTGGACAATTGGCTCCCTTACTAGTGCCTTCTCTTTCTTCAGATTGATCTTTAAGTTCCATCTTATCATTAAGGCTCCTAAATTCACCCAATTTAAACAGCAGTGTCCACTTTACTTAATTATCCTTCACCCTGCTTTACATATTCTGATAGAACTTATCATCTTGTGTCAATTCATATTTTTTCTTGCTTAATTGTATATTTTTAGCTCTATTCGACTTTAGATCTTTATCTTTTTATTCACTGATTTGAGCTAAGAAACTAGAATTGGCTTTAAAATGTTAAAATTGTATAGAATAAGAGAATGGATGAATTAATTTAATTCATAAATTTTCTGGCAATTAAAGTCTACATTAGTTACCATCTATGTGCTTCAAAGGTGGCTGCTGATGCATGTCATAACTATATTTATCATCATTCACTGGTTTTCCTTTTCTTCTGTTGCCCTCCTCCTCCTCCTCCTCCTCCTCCTCCTCCTCCTCTTCTTCTTGATTTTTGGTACTGGGTATTGAATCCAGAGGCATTCTACCTCCAAGATACATCTCTAGCCCATTTTGTTACTTTTTTAAATTTTGAAACAAGAGTTTCACTCAGGTGCTGAGGGTCTTGCTGGCCTCGAACCTGTGATCCTCCTGTCTCAGCCTCCCAAATACTGGGATTACAGGAGTGTGTTATTACTCCCATCATGATATGTCTTAAGATCTTTGTGTGTTTTCACATGCTTTTTCTACCGCATGGAATTTATATGATCCTACTCAGCTCCTTGGAAACTGTATACTGTGCTTCAATACTATTTAAATGATTTCTCCTCTGTTTGACCTCTCCTATTGTCTTTATCAGTTTATATACCCTTTCTCTGTACTAACTTCACATTAATTTTGCATAATGATAACTGTGTGATATGAGGGGTCCTATTGTGGGTTCAGTTGTCTTCTCCAAAATTTATGTGTTGAAATCCTAATCCCCATAAACTCAAAATATGCTCTTATTTAGAAATAGGGTCACCAAACATAATTTGCTAAGATGAGGTCATATAAGAGTAGGGTGGGTCTCTAGTGCAAATACTGGTGTCCTTACATCAGAGACAGCATGCAAAAATGAAGGAAGAAATTGAGGTAATGAAGCTGATGCCAAAGAATACAAAAGATCACCAGCAAACTGCCAGACTCGGGAGGTAGAGACATAAGATAGATTTTCATCTCACAGCTCTAAGAAGAAATCAACCCCACGACATCTTTATGTTGACTTCTTACCTGCAGATTGTGAGACAAAAAATTTATGTGAAATTTATGTGAAAATTTATGTGAAAATACCCAATTCATGGTATTTTGTTACAAACAAATTTGTTAGTCCTAGCAAACTAACAGATTTGTTTTCCCTTACAAATTAGAGGTTCTTTGTTGTCTCATTGATCTTTGTAGAAATCTTTCCTCCAATTCCAACCAATTCCCCAAATCAGACATAACATCAATGAGTGAATAACTAACCAAAAGAATGGCTAAATGAATGATACCAGGGTGAAAATAAACCAGTAATTATTATTGTGGCTTCAGTTTGTAAGAAAAGTATAATAAATCTTTGGAGACATTGCAAGAAATATGAAAAGGAAAATGATGTGCCAATAATTCCACTGAATATGTACATAAACATGTAGATTTCTGTGGCTTCTTTCAATATTATGAACACTCTTTTATTTTTATTTTTATTTTAAATGCCTAAGCTGACTCTCTTCTTCACATTGCTTCAGCTTGACCCTTTTACATGAAAATATTCTTTTAAAATAATTCTTTCCTGAGTTATTCCCACCAATCTGATTCCCTATACCCAACTTCCCATGTTAAACTTCTGTGACACATGCCCTGACACTTCTGTCTGCTCACCTTGATTAAATCTCTCTATTGTCCCTCTTCAGTGTATATGAATTTGTATTTGCTAAGGGACTTGAACAACTGAATAATGCCTTCTGGATTTCTTTTCTTTTTACCTCTCATTTTAGGAAGAGGTACATATTTGTTTTGATTTTACTCTACCTTTGAAAAAACTAGTAGAGAGTTTTAAATAACAAAATGTTATTAAGAAATAAGATTATAGAGCCAGGCGTGGTGGCACAGGCTTGTAATCCCAGTACTTTGGTAGGCGGAGACCGGAGGATTTGGATTCACGGCCAGCCTCAGCTCGCTCTCTCTCTCTCTCTCTCTCTCTCCCTGTCTCTCTCTCTCTCTCTCTCTCTCTCTCT
>PVJS01010235.1:0-48516 GCA_004027185.1 Glis glis | reverse complement strand
AATTCTGACTGAATCACTTACTTGGGCAATACATAGCAGTTCACATAGATTATTTAAGCCCAGGGTTTGTCATCTATAAAATGAAACCAGTGATAGCTCCTATGTCACAAAATCAAATGAGAGGTTTAATGTCTTGGATAAACTCATGTATAAAAAGGTATTAAAATCTGGGAAGTAGGAACAATCTTGGGGGGGAACTGGCATTTGAATGGAGATTGGAAATCTGAGATTAATAACTGAAAGGGGAGCAATAAGAAATAATACATAAAAGCCACAGGAGTGATCAAAGGCCTGGGGACATGGAAGCATCCGGAGCATGGTGGATATAGTGAACACCCAGGGTAGAGGACGCTGTGAAGGGCATTTAACATTGTACTTTGGAGTTTGTATTTATTCTACAGTTGGTAAGGCTGAATGCATTTAAAGTTAATTGTTTTTGGTTCTTTTCAAATACTACAAAATTCCTAGCTTTCACTAATTCAACCTGACCTCTTCTCTAGAATGAGTGAAAATCTGTGACATTATGAGTAGTGTTCCTCTATAGTTATAAAATTAATTTTCATATGTAACTTTACTCCCCAGTCACTGACAACTTCAAAGTCCCATTCATAAGTAATTCTTTGTTATCCTTGTATAGTTATTTACTTTTTGGAGTTTTCACTTCAATACTTTATTTCTTATTTTCCTTTTGGTATTTTCCAACCTGTATTGAGACAAATCACTATGAGGACTTTGGCTTATCATCCATTTGCCTCCTCTTTGCCCAATGTAAAATGAAAAAAAAAAGTGGTGCATGTATTCTTGGCATTCTTTTTGATGAATAGAATGTTGACAGGGTATTTTAAAAAATATTTTTAAAACAATCATTTTCCATCAAGAGCTTAAACGCTCACATGTTACTGGTGGAAATGTAAGACAGTGCAGGCACTTTGTAGAGCAGATTAGCAGTTTCATAAAATAGTATACCAATTTACCTTATAATCCAGCAATTCCATCCTAGATATCTATTTGTATAGATAGGAAGTAAATGCATGGCTGCCCAGGGCGAGGGGTATAAATGGAAGTGAGTGCAGATGACAAAACATCTTTTGTGTGTGTGTGTGTGTGTGTGTGTGTGTGTGTGTGTGTGTGGTGCTGGGGACATTCTACCTCCGAGCTATACCCCATACCTTTTTATTTTTTGTGTTTTTGAATTAGGGTCTTGCTATGTTGCTGAGAGTCTCACACATTGCTGAGACTGTCTTTGAACCTACGATTCTTTTGTCTCAGCCTCCAAGTATGGAATTACAGGTGTGTGCCACCACATCCTGCTAAGGTCTCATTTTTAAAGTGGTAAAAATGTCCTAATTCAGTTAATTAGGTGTATGATAGTTATACTACTCTCTATATTTACAAAAACCAAAATGGATACATTTTATGATAGGTAAATTTTATCTTGAGAAAACTGGTAAAAAGCTATCTGAATGTTTATAACACTTTCAACCTCACTATTATGTGTAATTACAATGCATCAATAAAAGTATTTAAAAAATAAAAAGGGACACAGCCCTGCTCTCAAAAGGGAAAAAAAAGCTGACTGGAAAATAAGATATAATTGAGGCAAAATGTAAGTAAACATTAAACTTTAGCTGCACACATGTAGTGCAGACCATGATTTAATAATTAAGATATTAGGAAAAAAGGAAATATCAACTTTAATTTGGTTTTACAGAATTTTCCATGGAAAAATAAATTTCTCACATGACTATGGAAGAGGTTGCATTTGAGTTTGATGTTGAACAATAAATAGAGTTTATTCAAGATTCTTTAATAATCTGACCCAAACTGAACTCCCTAAATACATTTTTCTTTATTTCCATTAGGGCAGTATAGTTTTGACTAGAATTCCCCACTCAATGTTAAGTAGTATTTGATATACATTATCCTATATCAGAATCTCTTCCTTTCAGAAATCCCTTCATAATAAGAATGAGCTTAATTCTTTATATTCCCCAATAAGATACCTTGCACAATAAGAATAGCCTTTGGCTAGCCTGCAATCCCTGTACTTGGGAGGCTGAGACAGGATGATAGCAGGTTTGAGGACAGCTTCAGCAAGACCCTGTTTCAAAATAAAAATAAAAAGGGCTGGGGATTAGCCAGGCATGGTGGTGCACGCCTGTAATCCTAGTACGAGGGTGACTGAGATAAGAGGAACAAAGTTTCGAGACCAGCCTTAGCCATGTCGTGAGACTCTCAGCAACATAGTGTTTCAAAAACAAAAAATAAAAAGGGCTGGAGATATCGCTTGGAGGTAGGATGCCCCTGGGTTCAATCCCCAGTAGCATACACACACACAAAAGAAAAGGAAAAGAAAAGGAAAAAAAGAAGAGCCTTTGGCTGCTTTACTCAGCCCTTGATACCATACCATGCCATAGTGTAAGCAGAGTGAAATGGTGGCAGTATTGGGGTGATAAGCCCTGTGCTTCAGAGAGGGTAAGAACTGGGGCCCTATTAGGAGGTTCCTAAAAGCAGTAGAGAACTTTGGCAGTTGATGTAGCAAATTGGGGAGCAACTGAGTGGTTAGTACAGTGGTATATTGGAAAATAAATCCATCAGCAGTGTGAGGGTTAGTTTGTGATGGCAGAGCCTGACATCAATTAAAACCTAACCAGTTTTTGTTATCATCACATGTTTTAAAACTAAGTTCATCTTTATGGAGCATCTGGTGATCGGCTAACATCAGGTTTGTTTCTTGGAATATATTTGTTTACTTGTGATTCTTTTTGGGGGTCACTAACTTGAGGAGGTGGAGTTTTTTGAAAAGTTCCTTTAGCAGCATTCTTTGGAACAATGCAAATAGTCCACCACCCACATGAGCTTCACTCTTTCTGTTATCATTGGTTTGAGAGGCAGCAATATAAAGGAAAATGACTTTAAAAATATTGACCCAGACTAGATTTTGCTTTTCATGTTCTTTATATAAGATATGTTCAAAGTTGGAAGCCCCTTTGTTGCACAACAACTTATTCACCCTTAAAACCGTAATATCATGTCTGCAGTATTTTATTTCTTGCTGGTTAGTGGGGAAAATTCCTTGACATAGCAGCAACTGATGAAGTCTAGCTGTTAAGAGTAGCACTGTGACTTAATGCTTTTTAATCTGACCTGCAACACATTCCACATTCTCAAATTGATGCCCTGAGCTTGGCAGGGCCCGAGGACCAGGGGGAGTACGATCTTGAAGTCAGTATCAATAACCATAGCACATAAGCACACATCCAGATGTACATTTTCCTTCATTCACCATACCAAATGGTGAGTTCAATACTCTTCTATTTTGAAGGGAATTGAAGTTCGTGGAACAAAAGGGCTATTAATGTTACACAAATCACACTGATGTTGCAGTGGACAGCTCCTACTACTCCAGCTGGAGCTCATAAAAATCCAGAAGCCTTGTGCTTCTTAAGACCAAAAGGTGGAGAGATGCACATTAACCTCTTTCAAAGTGAAGGGAAGAAATGCTTCAAAACAAAGGGGATATAAAACAGCTTCTGCATGTATACTCCCCATCATGCAGTAAGAGCAGAATTTGAGACTGACTCAAATAGCTTACTGCGGAATGGGGCTGGATTAAAATGCACAGCAAGGACAAAAATAGGTGAGCAGACTTTTGAAGAGAGAAGGATTTCCATTGGCCATATCTTCTGCAGGCCACTTCGATGGCTGAATTTGGTCAAACAAATTGTCCATCCCTTTCTTCTCCCAGTTAAGTTTGGTAAAGTCAAAGAAATAAGGGCTGGTTTGTTAAAAATTAACTGTCAAGTAGAAAGATGTACCAGAGGATTCTATTGGACCAGGGAAGAATAGTTCTGGAAACATTAAATTATACCCTACTGATTTAGTCAAAGAAAATGTTAGTGGTTTAGAACTATGTTGAAAAATCCAGCTGTCATTTTTAAAATATGCTCTCCAGTTGTGGTGCTACACGAATATCAAATGAGGTCTATACTTCTAAATCAAAAGCAATAATTATTTGATTAATTTTTAGTATATAGACCTCAAATATCAAAGCAGGCTACAGAAAAGTTAGGTTAATGATACTATGACTCATCTTGAAATTTATCTCAAGGAGACAGGTACCAAGATGACATGGATTTCACTAGAGGATGGAAGAGGGCAGGCTCAGGAAGCTCAGCTGAGGAAGGGAAGAAATTGATAACTACTGAAACAAATGAGGTGTGTGGGACTGGAGAGATTGTAGGTCAGGACTAGAAGATTGTTCTAGAAAGAGCTGGGCTCCAGTTGTCAAGCCTCAATCAACCATCACATTGAGAGATCACAAACTAGCAAAAATGTCCTGAGAGCTGAGATAATCCTCAACCTCCAACCTACTTCACCAACATCAGAAAATTACCCACAAATGGTTTGTCTCCTTGGAAAGGACTTGTACTGGGGAATGAAATTACCAAATTATGTTATATACATGTAACAATGAATTCCACAATAGTATTATGTATTATTATTAGTATTATGTATTAGTATTATTAGTATTAGTATTATGTATTATTATAATGTACCAATAAAATTATTTTTTAAAAAAGTGGCTACACCAGGTGTAGTGGCATGCCTATAATTCTAGTACTTGGGAGGTTGAGAAAGGGGAATTCCAGGTTTGAGGTTAGTCTCAGCAACTTAGTGAGACCCTCAGAACTGAGTGAGGTCCTGTTTCAAAATAAAAAATAAAATAGGGCTGGGGGTGAAGTTCACAGGTAGAATGCTCCTGGATTCAGGCTCTAGTACCAAATAAAAAAAAGTTGAGAAGGAAATGCCAATGAGGGATAAGATGCAGATGAGATTTTTCACTGTATATATTTCATGTTGTGTGACTGTAGCACCCATTCAAAATTTTAAACTAAAAAGAAGAAAAAAACTAAAAAATAATCCTCTTCTTGACATCAACTTTGTGCTGTAATACTTCCATGTAAGTAAAAATACTTCTGATTGTCAAGTAGAAAGTTGAAAATCCAAGAGACTTTAGATGTGATTGAATCCAATGTTCCACTTTGCAGAAGAGGAAAGTGAGACCCAAAGAGGTCAGGTGTCTACTTCATATCAGGGCCACTGAGAGTCCAACGCTAAAGCTCATTTTTAGGCTTTTCTGCTACACTAAATGGCTGCACACACCATTCTGTATTCAATAACATTTAAGCAACTTAACTTTAAATGTCCTTCTTGTGCAGCTGTGGTTCTGATTTGAGGATCATTTCTTCAGATCCACAGAGGAGGTTGTTGACTCATGTTTCTACTCCTTGCTGAAAACAGTCATTTGAAAAAATAATAGTGACAAGAGTTTTGCAGAGAGGTCTGCTGTTGGATTAATCGGCAAATATGCCCACCCTAGATGTTTTCCCCTTACTTTAAAACTTCTTTGTAAAACATTCACGGACTTTCTGACTCCCTCCTCCTCCTCAGTTTTTACTCTTTCTTCTTTTGTCCTGAAAAAATGTACAGAGAAGTTTGGTACATAGTAATGCTGAATGATAGGAAAAGAGTGATTTTTTTCCCTTAAAGTCACGGTTAACAGCTGGTCAATCACAGAGTGATAATAGCAATAAAAACAAAAGCTCACTTTGATTGACTGTTTACCATGTGCTCCACACTTTTCAAAATCCCTTGCTTGATGTAACTTATTTTATCCTTATTATGGTAGTACAAGAGGTGGAATAATTTGTCTAGCTCTTAAAAGTCAGACCCAGAATTTTACTTCCAGCATTTTGCTTTCAGAACCCAGGGCACTAATCATTGAACCATACAGCCAGTTATGGTGACATGCAGAATGTCCCCTGAAGAGTTCATGTATTAAGGTGCTGAGTTGATGTAATTAAGTCACGAAGGTTGTAATCTCATCAGTGGATAAATCCATCATAATGGATTTGCTGGGTTACCACCTAGGCAGGTGGGGTGTGTCTGGAGAAGCTGGGTCCCTGGCAGTGTGGCCTTAGGGACTGTGCTTGTGTCTTTGAATTCCCTTGCTTTCTTCTTGCTTCTGGCCTCTGTGATTTGAAGATCAGACCTCTTGCTCTCTCCCTCTCTCTGATTCCTACTGCCATGCCCTGAGATCCACAGACCCCAGCCTCACAAGGACTGAATCTGAAATTAAAAAAAAAAAAAACTGTGAACAATAAGTCTTTCGTCCTCTAAGTTGTGTGGTTAGTTATTTTGGGTTACAGCAGTGAGAATTTTGACTGAAATGTGGTCTCTTATTGCAGAATGCTGCCTATTTCCCTGCACTTTCTTCTTGAATGTGCATTGTTAGAGTTGTCACCCTTAGTGCTAAAGAATACTTATATGACCCAGTTATTTAACCCTTATTATGAATTACTTATATTAATTGCTTGTCTCTGATATAAGAAGATACTCAGATGAAGGAGGTCCTGTGTATAGCGGGTTGACTAGTATAGGGTGATGTAAAGTATAGGCTTTGTCAAGATTAATTATCACAGTGTCAAAAATTTTCCTATTGTGGTAATACTGCCCTGTTTTGTAGCAAAAAAGTAATTTATAGTGAGAGATCTACTTGTATAAGGGGCTGGACACTCAATTGTGACACTCCTGTGCTGTATGACCTTGGCCAAATTATCTTTCTCCCAGGGCCCCCAGGGTTAACATCTGCAATTATCTTTGTTGACTTCTTACTCTAACCACCTAGAAATGTAAATCTTATTTCTTCCAGAGGATCAGTGCTCTTGGAAAGTTAACCCTATCTGCAGATGACAGAATGGCAGGTATGGAATCCCAGCTCCCTGCCCCAAGTTCTCCTTTCTTGGTTTATGGTGAGTCATTCTTGAATGGCAAGACAGAAAGGATTGCCTCCAAGACAGGTCATCATTGGCAGGAAACCATCATAGTGCCTGGCTTCATCCCTCTCCATTAACCCTATCAATTCTCTTTTCCCCCCACTCAAGCATACTGGACATGGGTTTCCCATTGACCTATTCAACTAGAGAAGGTGTGGGGCATGGAGAAAAGAGGTGACAGAGAGGGGGAAAGAGCTATCAGAGCTGTCCTCAGGGTTGCTCTACAGACAGTGAAGCTGAACATAGAGATGCTCCATGGTGTAAGATGGTACACATTCATCATCAACTTGAAACCATCACTCATCCCCTATCTCATCACTAAAGACAAAAACAGCTCCCGTGTCCATACTTGCATTTTTTTTGCTGCAAAACTCTTGCTCCTATTAGTCCTTCTTTACATTCTAAATAAGTTCCACTAGTATATATTAAAGCAAGAGAAAACATACTCTACAGTTTGCTTTGGGCTGTGCAAGTAAATGGGGGTGAAATGGAAAGGTATGCTTGGGTGGGGCATTATCTGAGGGTGAGATGAGGTGGGAGAGGGAAGGTGGAATCAGACATGTAGACATGCACTGAGACTCCTTCCGATCTTTTATGTCAGGAGCATATTCTCTTATCTTCTTTCTTTCATTTTTCTGTGGTACTGGGGAATGAACTCAGGGATGTTCTATCTCTGAGACATACCCCTGTCCCATTTTTTATTTGATATTTTAAAACAGGCTGCCCTTGAACCTGTACTCCTCCTGTCTCAGCCTCCCAAATACTGAGATTAAGGGTGTGTGCCAGCATGCCCAGCTTCTGTCTCCCATTTCCTAAGAAGAATGTAGTGCAGAAGAGGCCAGGAGAGTATATTCATTTGAATACCGTAAGCATAAACCACCTGGCTGGACTAAAACTCCCTTCCAACATGGACTGAAAAGAATGAAACTTTCTCTCATTTCTCTCTTCTCCATCTCTGTCCTGTAATTCTTTTGGAGTACTAAGCATATGTAAAAAGCTCAATTGATGATAGTTAAATTGACATATATAATTCTCAGCACTGAGAATTTAAAGAAAAGATAGGGGCAACAAAATACAAGATATGCAGATACCATGCAAAAACTTCCCCTCCCCAACCCATCAATATGTGCATAAAACACAAGAAAGACAACCAGAAGTTTATGATGTAATCTGTAGTTTTATTTGGTAAAAGGAACTGAATAATTTGCAGTGAATTCCAACCAGTTTTCAGTACTCTAGGGCCTAATGCAGAAACTGAAGGCAACAAAGTTGGAAATTTCCATGCACCTGGGCTGTCCAGCCAGCAGATGGCGATGTTCTTTAGTTTTACATGAAGATGTCAGGGGAGGCCATTAGAAATACTGGGCATGTGTGTAGTGGCTGTTAAATCGGCTCAAAATCTGTAAAGGATGGCAGATCAGCTCTTATTTATTTATTTTTACTTAGAGTTGATGAATTCAGTAAAATTTCGTAATGGGAGAATGAACACTGTGTTTGTGTTGGGGTGGACAAGCAGAGGAGGGCTAACATCCCAGAGGGTTGGGTAGCTGTTTTGTCTCCCTCAGTTGCTTTTTAAAATGAGATTCCTCTTGTGCAGCCTGGATTTTTGTCAATGTGGGACCAAAGGGCAGCAGTTTTGTTCATTTTATTTTCTTTTCCTTGCTAGGCCCTCCTTCCAGAGCTTCTGATTCTGATGAGCATGACTGATAATTTGCATTTCTAATAAGTTCTCAGGGGAGGCTGATGCCGCAGCTCCTGTGGCAGAGGCAGAATCTGTGTGGAGCTGGGGCTGGTCCGGAGCAAGGCTCTCTCTCCAGGTTGAGGGATGAGGAGAGAGAAGAGGGACTGCTCCTAGGCAGCGTCTCCAGGCCATGCTCAACAGAACTGGACACAAACCCACTCAGCACGGAGAACAGCAACAGCTACACTGAGAGCCAGCTTCTTCCTGGAAAGAAGCAGGTTCATTTTAAGCAGAGGGAGAGAACTTGGGCAGTCAATTGGCCTTAAATACTGTTTGTTTTGTGTGCTGACCCATGAAGGGAAATGGTTGTACCTAAGACCAGGATATTTAGTTTCTGACCTGGAGGTGCCACTAGCCCACTGTGTGATATTTAACTTGGTTTTTCATCTGTAGTATGAGACCTTTGATAAACATCCTCCAACTAGACTTAAAATTATATTCTTCTGGTTACATAGGGGAATTTTGAGATGTCAGGTCTCCACCCTCGACCAGAGCAATTAAACCAGAATCTCTAGGGGTAGGGCTTCAGTGTACATCTTTTTATAAGGTGCCCACCCTGATTCTAACTTTCAGCCAGACTTGAGCACCATTGCTCTAACCAGGAGTTCTCAAAGGGAGAACCCAGGAGCAGCAGCATCAGCCTCCCCTGAGAACTTATTAGAAATGCAAATTATCAGTCATGCTCATCAGAATCAGAAGCTCTGGCAGGAGGGCCTAGCAATCCCTAAACTTTCAAGGGTTCCTGAATGACTCTCTATTCTCCCAATTATTTGATTCTTATTAGGGAGGCTTGCAGCACATTGGCACCTGTGTTAGCTTGGACCCCTGAGTTGTGAATGGAAAAGAATAAAAACTTTGTTGTGCTACATGACTACAATTTTGTGGCTGTTTGTTATTGCTTTGTAATCTATCTTATCCTGATTAATATAGGTATAAGTGCTGTAATTCCAATTATTTGGTTGGATTAGTGCTGACAGGAAGAAAAGAAAGGAATGAGATATGAAATAGGTACATTCAGTGGACCCACAGGGGCCATGGGAAAGGTCTGTGCTGTAGAGGCTGCGTGGAATGGAGGCATGGGGAGAGGAAGCTGAGCTATACCATGAAAGAGGCAGAATGCAAGAGGGAAGGATTCCCCATGTTCTTCCCCAGTTGTGAAACTTAAGCTTTATCCATTTCATTGTTCTTCTAAGACAAGGTATTTGGCTTTGTCATACCTGGACAATTTGAGAAGTGCTTCTATACTTTGTTGTGGGTTGCATATGCCAAAAGTGGGAATGAGATTAAAAAAATTCAGCCTCTTATCCTGAAGAATCCAAATCTGTATTTGGCATTATAATGCCCACATACTGGGGTCTGGGTTTGTGACCTTAAAACTTCTTATTGTGTGGTGATCCTAGGATGTTGTTGTTGCCCCTTACCATTGTAAGAGCCCACATCTGGGATGGCCTTCTCCTTACCTTTGGACCTTTCCCAAGTGGACAACTTTGTCTCTTTCTGACAGAACTGCACATTTCCTGCTCTTTCTCTGAGGCATGTGCCCCTGGGGTTGATCTCTCCACACAACACTTTTCGTAATATATTTTTTTGTGGTACTGGGGATGGAAGGAGCCCAGGGGCCTTCTACTTTTGGGCTATACCTCCAGCCCAATTTTATTTATTTTTATTTGGAAACAGGGTCTTACTAAGTTTCTGAGAGCCTCATAAGTTGCTAAGGCTGGCTTTGAACCTGTGATTTTCCTGTCTCAGCCTCCCAAATACTGGGATTATAGGTATATATCACCATGTCTGGCTTTTTCCTTTATATTATAGCTATCACTCCAGTAAGTCTACTTCACAGGTCTCTTAACTAATTCCTGCTTCATGTTCACTAACAGGAACTTTCCCAGACCTCTGTTGCATCATTTTTGCCATAGATCTGTCTTGGTTGTTGTTCCTTCTTGCCACTAGACAATACTATTGTTGTCATGAAAGTCATCATCACCACCTTCATTAATATTGTCATCATAGTGAATGTTTATTGAAACTTTACTATGTTGCTAGGGTCTGAGCAGTCAATCCTTAATTGAGCCATTGTGTACTTAACCTTCATGTTCCATCGGTTGTAACTAGCTGTACTGGACAGGGTTCTCTAGATTAACAGAATACACAGAATGAGTATATTTGAAAAAAAAAAGGATTTATCAGATGGGCTTACAGTTTGAAGCAATGTAGTCCCAGGTTCTGATTGCATGTGGAGAGTCAGAGGAACCAGTAGCTGGTCGAACGGTCTAAGAGCTGGAGTCTTAGGATCGGAGCAACCACTAATTCAGTCCCAGTCCAAGATGTGAAGATCAGGAAGCTCTTCGGAGAAATGATGGTGGAGTTTCAGTTCCAAGAGCCGAAGGCCGAGAAGATCAAGAAGCTCTTCGGAGAAAAGCGAAACCGGCGGCTGACGATCTCAGGCAAGAGCAGATGTGTTTTTCCTCGGCAAGAGTCGCACACACTCTACGCGGCTTCTCCCTCTTTATCTAAGTCCACACCTATCAGAATCCTGCTGCCTACATTCAGGGCAGGGCTTTCTCTTTAATCTGCTGTTACACACCCAAAATCACATAATCTTGGGTGTGTCATGATCAGGTCAAGTTGACGACTTAGATTAACTATCACACTAGCTCTGCCTGTAACTAGCTGTCCCTCAACTTTTCATACTTCTGTAATGTGAAATTACTGCCCTAGACCAAGATCCTGCATGTATATTTTGCTCATTCCTACCTTTTTCCATTTAGTCAAAATTACAGCATTCTCTTTCCGCCTCACTGAGGTATGGATTTGAGTAACTTTGTTTATAAACAGGGATTTTTCTGTGACTTAGTTCATCTTTAAATCAGGAGAGCTCCACAAAAGCTTGTTATATCTGCATATGACTTTTTCCCTCTGGAGCTGGTGTTGAAGATCTCCTAAGAGTTGATCTGATTGGGTCATTAAGATGGAAGAAATAACCATATTGACTGTTTAGCGGGCTGGTTATTTCAGTCATCATAATGAGAGAATTAGATTGACCTTAAGGCACTCCAAATCCTTATTTGATGTTGACCTAGCAGCAATCAATTGCTCATGTTGTTCTGTATGAATCTTCTGCTCCACTCAGCCAGTCTTATTGCCCACAATCTCCATAAATATTCATTCTTCAGTACACACACACACACACACACACACACACACACACACTCAGCTGGAGGGAGTTTTGACTTCACACTTTCCTAGCTATAGGATCATTGCATTTAACTGCCTTTGCTGGCATTTCCTAGCAATCCCAAATAAGACAAGTTAGACTAGTTTTGATTTCTGTAATCCAGAGGTCTTACATCACTCTAACGCTACTTCCAGTCTTCTTATCTTTGCTCAGTTGTGTCCCCCGCTTATAAATACTGTTAGACTTTCTACCTGTCTACATTCTCCACCTTTGGCAGTGCTAGCTCAAGCCCCAATCCCCTAAAGATTTCCTTGGCCTCTCTGAGACTTCCTTGTGTGTATTATCCTTTATGTCTTACTGTGGGTTATCCTTATTTCTTCCCTGGAATGTAAATTTCCTGGAATGGGATAGTCCTGCCTCTTCATTCTCTCCCTTTCTTTCTCTCTCTCCCTTCCTCCCTCCCTCCCTCTCCCTCTCCCTCCCTCTCTCTCTCTCTCTCTCTCTCTCTCTCTCTCACACACACACACACACACACACACACACATTCATTTCTGGGGATTGAATTCAGGGGTTTACTACCAATGAGCCATACTCCTCAGTCCTTTTTCATGTTTTTAAATTTTTTCTATTTTAAGCAGCGTGTCACTAAGTTACCGCACGCTGGCCTCAAACCTATGATATTCTTGTCTAAGCCTCCCAAGCACTGGGATTACAGGCGTGTGCCACTGTGCCCGGCCTGCCCCTTCATTTTTCTTTTCTTTCTTTTTCTTCCTTTCTTTTTTCTTTCCTTCTTCCCTTCTTTCTTTCCTTCTTTGTACTGGGGATTAAACAGGGATTTTCTACCTCTAGGATACACATCCAGCCCTATTTTATTTTTTATTTTGAAACAGGGTCTAAGTTGCTGAAGGTCTTGCTAAATTGCTGAGGCTGGCTTCAAACCTACAATCCTCCTGTCTCAGCCTCCCAAGTACTGGGATTACAGGCAAGCACAACCATGCCCAGCTGCCCTTTCATGTTTCAAATGAAAAAGAAAAAGAAAAACAAACCACAGACTAATAAATGGCTTGCATAGATTAGACAAATACAGACTTTCTTAGGACCCAGGAATTCAGTATTGGCCACTGCTTTCCCATTCAACTTCTTTATATGTGTAGTCGGGGAAAGGTATCAGCTGGGTTTTCACTGAAGCAGTGTGCCAGTTTTATTGAAGAATGTTTTTCTTAGCTTTTTTTTGGTGAAGAGTGTTTTTTTTCTCCTTCACTTTTATGAAGAAGAAAAAATAAATAATGGCCTCTTCCCATCTACAGGTCCATGAATCAATTCAGAATGAGAATGGGAGGGAGATGGTTGTTATTGGTAAAGCTAGGTTGAATAATGCAGTGTAGACTTACAGACAAAACTGCATATCTAAGCCAGGTATGGTGCATATTTGTAATCCCAGTACTTGGGAGGATGGTTCAGGAGGATTGCAGATTTGAGGCCAGCCTCAGCAATATAGGAAGACTCTCAGCAACCTAGTGAGATCCTGTTTCTAAACAAAAAAATAGACAGGATTGGAGATGCAGCTTGGAGGTAGAATGACCCTGGGTTCAATCCCCAGTGGCACAAAAAAGAAGAAAGAAAGAAAGAAAGAAAGAAAGAAAGAAAGAAAGAAAGAAAGAAAAGAAGGAAGGGAGGAAGAAAGGAAGAAAGGAAGGAAGGAAAGAAAGAAGGAAGGAAGGAAAGAAAGAAAGAATGAAAGAAAAGAAAGAAAGAAAGAAAAGAAGGAAGGGAGGAAGAAAGGAAGGAAGTAAAGAAGGAAGGAAGGAAGGAAAGAAAGAAAGGAAGGAAGGAAAGAAAGAAGGAAGGAAGGAAGGAAGAAAAAGAAAAACTGCATATCATAGCAGCTTCCCTCACACTCAGATCCAGGTCTGCCTCACCCAGCCCTCTGAGTAGACACCAGAAAATTTCAAATGTGAATGTGGCTAGGCAGAGCAAATATCCTGCCCCAACACCCCTGCCTTGGTCCTGTGAGCCGCTGTGAAGTGGAATGTAGAGACCAGCTCCCTTGCTGACTGACCATTTAACCACACCTGACTGCTGTCTTCCACCAGCATCACAGGGAGTATGCTTTCTTTTGATACTGTAAGTTCGGTGATCTGCAAGAGAGCCTCAGGCACCTACTGCCTCTAGCCTGTGCATTGTGTAATACCTCAGGAATAGCATGTAGGCAAACAAGAATCGGAAACAAGAATCAGAAACAAGAATAGCCCCAGGAAATAATGAATTTTGTTCTTGAGATTTGCGGAACTGAGAAACATTGCCTGATGAGGCGATTAGGATCAGGTGTGTGCATTTGGCCACCAACCTCCATCTGTGAGGGTGTCCCAGTGTGTGATCTCCCATCCACTATATGAACTGCCCCTAGGTCAGTCTCTCTGGAAGATGGCTTTTAAGGAGAGTGGTCCTCCATCTTGGCCTTTTAGGACAGTGGTCCATCTGGCTCACTGTAATAGGTTCTATCTCTACCATTACCTTGCCTCTGTACCGATCAGCTTCTATGGTGCAGCGAGCAGAGCAAGCCTGTGCACAGTAACACCAGCAGTGAATACAATAAACAGAGGAACTTCCACCCCCCCTGCTAGAAGGCAGACTTGAATCTGGCTCAGCTCATGGAGGGCAGAAGCAGAACCCAAACCTGTCCAGCATGCAGGCTGGCCTGTGCGAGCTCCCCGGAGTTGTGGAGGCAGCCCCACCCAGTTCCTTTGTTGTAACCTCACCAGACACTCAAGTCTCTCCCCAGTCCCTTGGCAAGTAGTTGCAGATGTGAGATTCTCTTTGTAAGATTTCTTAAAGCCTGGAAGTTACTAAATTATGGGCTAAGAGAGACACCTGGAAGGAGGGACTGCAGAGTCTAGTTCTCCGTGGGGCTTTGGCTTCATCTGGGTTCTCTGCTTCCTGCCCTGCCTGCAATTTTGCAGCCCTACAGTCCTAGGCATCTACTAGGGCCAGAAAATAATATTGATTCTCACACAGACGTCTGACAATACCCCGTCCATACCAGAAAGTGAGGCTTGAATGTCAACCCATTTCTTTATTTGATGCTGAGGGCTTTACAAAAGGTTTCAGGATATGATGGGAAAGGAAATTATATTTCCCTGAGGAAACAAATTGATTCGGTTGCCTGCTCTCCTCACCACATTAACTTCAGTTGAAGGATCAGTTGGAAAGATCACCATGGATTCTGGGTGGGAACTCTGTTCTTTCCCTAACCAGGTCCTGGCTCCTAGTTACCATAGTCCTTGTTTCCTATATTCATAGCTAATACTGCAAAACTGACACTTCCCACCTGTCATTGCCCTCCCCTAGAAAGCATGTGATTTTATGCATAAATGTCACAAATCAAAATCACTACTTCCCAGTAGTCTTTCTTTTTTTTTTTTTTTTTTTGCGGTACCGAGGATTGAAGCCAGGGGTGTTCTACCTCCGTGCTACACCCCCGGCCCTATTTTTTTATACTTTATTCTGAAACCGGGTCTCACGAAGTTGCGGGGGGCCTCACTAAGTAGAGAGAGAGAGAGAGAGAGACAGGGAAAGAGAGAGAAAGAGAGAGCTGAGGCTGGCCGCGAATACAGATCCTCCGGTCTCTGCCTGGGATTACAAGCGTGTGCCACCATGCCCGGCTTCCCAGTAGTCTTTCTTGAGCTACTCACTGGTACAGGATTCAGCGTCTTCAGCACTGGAGGCTCTAAGGAAGATTCCTAGGAACCAACAGGCATTGTCCTAGTACTCACTATGTTATAGGGAGTCAGGACTATTTTTAGAGAGTTGCCCACTTCGAGGCACCTTTAGCTAGCAGGAAAAAAAAGTATACCATGAGCAGAGGGCAGCCACAGTCAGGAGACTTGGATTCTATTATAGTTCCACCAAAAACTTACTGAATAGTCTCAGACCCAACACTATATACCTAGGCTTTGTCAGATGTTTTCTAAGGTCCCTTCGAGTTCTGAGACTGTGGGTCTGAGGTCTCTGACTGTGAAGCCATCTGACTGTATTTAAAGGAATAGGAATATATGCATATGAACATTGAAAGTGGCTCCATTTAAAAATGGGATCATAAAGATAATGGATTAAGCCTAAAGAGATAAGGACTGTGGTCCTCACTTGGGCCCTAGCTAGTGGGGTTGAGGGGCGAGGTCTTGGGTAAGACTATAGTTCCATAGCAAACATTTCTGCACATCCCCCACCTTGCCTTCTAAATGCCAATTAATTGACATTTCCTACAATCCTTAAAGCTCAGTGCAATACAAGAGCTAACATGTATGGGATTACAGCTTGCCTAGTAATTCACAAGGAAGAAATATATACTAAAAGTACAAGCTGGAGTGAAGAGAGCTGATGTCTACAGCTGTCACTAACTGTGTGCTTTTATTGCTTCAGAAAAGCATGAAAGGCAACTCCTTTTCCATACTCAATATCTGCCTTATGCTAAATATTTTATGTCAAGATTGAACTGCTGAACTAGCCACAGCATTTAAATAAACCCTGTTGTGTTTTAACTTCATCAGACATGGTGAGGTTCAGTGCTCTGATGTCAAATGTGTAATTCATGTCATGGTAGACAGAGTCAAGTTCTATTCAGTTTCTTGCTCAGTATGTATGTTAAGTTTTACTGTGCTGCTCTTCATGAGATAGTCCATATTCTCCCTCTCTTCCTCCATATACGCATATACTTATGTATATATATATAATTATTTTCTAAAACATCAACGTATCATTAACTTTTTTATTTACTGTGTATTGATTATGTGCTGTAGTGTGCTAGCACTTCACATACCTGTTATTATGTAATATGATTCTCAGAAACACCCTGTGTATATTTTATTATTCCCCAGGAGACAGGTTAAGATTCAAACTTCTATGTACTAACGGAAGTGCACACTCTTAGTCAGTGTACCATACGGTCTGTCATTTTCTCATCAGATATTGATATTATATTACGTACCAGCCATTGTGTGTTGACAGTTAAAAGAAAAAGGCCAAACACCTTTTTGAGTGCAACTTTACCAAGGTCAGAAAACCTGTACTGGGAATTCTGAATGAAGCTCAGTTTTGGCTGCCAGAGACCTAGCAATTGCACTTTTAGAGTGTTTTAAGTGTGAGGCTTGGAGAACTGCATGGGAATATAAAGGTTTGACAGCACTAACTTTTGATAGCAAGCGGTGTGACTTATATAGAAGCATGCAAGGTTCAGATATTTCTGTCTTGAAGACCTGGAATTGTGTTGCATGACTATAAATCATTGCTTGACCAGTGAAATGGGAAAAGTTATTAAAAGTCGACATCTTCTTAACCACAAAAATTGACTTATTCTATCTTCTCAACTTCCCACATTAAAAAAATATTTTTATTATGGAAATTTAAAACATACATCAAAATAGACAGGTTATAGTATAATGAGCCTTCTTGCACCACCTTGGCTCAACTCACATCGACCCGTGGACAATATTGTTTGATCTATTTTCTGACCTGCTTCTTCCAGAAATCACACCATCTCTTCTGTAAATATTTTATTATATATTTATAAGAGATTATAACTTTTACAAATCAAAGCCTACAGCCGGGTGTGGTAGCACACACCTGTAATTCCAGTACTTGGGAGGCTGAGACAGGAGATCACAGGTTCAAGGCCAACCTTGGCAACTTAGTGAGGCTCTCACCAACTTAGTGAGATCCCTGTTTCAAAATAAACAATAAAATAGGGCTGGGGGTGTAGTTCAGAGGTAGAATGCCCTGGGTTCAATTCCCAGTAACACACACACGCAAATCACAGCAATACTATTATTTACTGTTACATGTAAAAGTTAAATAGCTTTAACATATTTAAATTTCTAAGTTTAATAAATATGACTTTCTTAAAATTGGTATCCTTTTTGAAATTTTTGATTTTTTTGTATTTTTGAATGGATCCAAATCAGACCCATGCATTGTCATTGATGATTAAATCACACAACTCTCTTTAACTTATAGACTCCCCTTACATCTCTCTTTTATTCCCCTTGCAAAGGTTATTTGTACTATAAAATTTTCCCCAGTCAGATTTTGCTGATTGCAACAATGTGGTGTCACGTACAGTGTTCCTCTTCCTCTGTATTAACTAAAGTTGGCAGTCAGATCTGAAGGAGGCTTGGTCAGATACAGGTATGGTTTATTTTTTGGCACATAGACTCATAGATGGTGATATTTTCTTCCATCAGGAGACATTTACTTTCTGGATGTCTCTTTGTTTTTTATATTTGTATCTCTTTATGTTATTGCATTAGTCTGTTAATTGTGGGTTTTACAGTAATATGCTTCCTTTTTATTTATTAGTTAGGGAACCTCTTTAGGAATTTCTTTTTTTAACCATTTGTAGCCTAGCAGTTCAGTTTGTATAGCAAATGCAGAGCAGTTACTGAATTCTTTCATTTCATTTACCAGTTTTCAAAATCATGATTCAAACAACTACCATCTTCTCATGGATTCTAGTTTATTTTTATTTTATTTTCATTTTTATACTTTTTTTTGTGGTACCAGGGATTGAACCCAGGGGCATTCTACCTTCGCGCTACACCCCTGACCCTTTTTTTATACTTTATTTTGAAACCGGGTCTCACGAAGTTGCGGAGGGCCTCACTAAGGAAAGAGAGAGAGAGAGAGAGAGAGACAGGGAGAGAGAGAGAGAGCTGAGGCTGGCCGCGAACCCAGATCCTTCGGTCTCCGCCTCCCAAAGTACTGGGATTACAAGCGTGCGCCACCACACCCGGCTCATTTTTATACTTTTTTATATTCATTTATTGGTGCATTGTAATTATACATTTGATAAGTGTCAGGTTAGCAAAATCATACATGCACACATTGCACATTTAGCCCTCCCTCAAATCCCACCCTATTCCCTCCCCTTTCCCTCCCTTTAGTGCTCTGCATAGTGATTGAGTCTTATAAGTTTGTGTATATACATCATGCGCTTTAGTGTGTTTCCCTCCACCCAACTCCCTCAGTTAGGTCATCTTCTTTGTTCACCTAAAGTTTTCTTCTTCTTTGTCTGGAGTCCCTTCTAAGTCTCCTTCTATCTAGCTTCCACATATTAGGGCAAACATCCGACTTTTCACTCTTTGTGACTGACTAATCTCACTTAGCATAATGTTCTCTACCATTTTTATACTTTTATAGGTGCATTATAGTCTCACATCATAATGTAGTTCATAGCGATAGTGACATACATGCACACAGCACTTGGCGGGCTTTCCCTTGGCTCCCTCTCCACTCCCCCCTTCTCCATACAGGACATTGAGATTGACATTGGTGTTCTCATATATGTACATAATGTCAATGGAAGTGATTCCCTCATTGATTCTCCCTTTCCCTTCCCCACCCTCCCCTAGGCTACCTCTCTTGCTCCACTGGAGTTTCTCCTCCATTATCTAAAGTCCCTCTGCTATCCTGATTACTCCCTAGCTTCTGCATATGAGAGAAAACACATGACCCTTCACTTTCTGTGACTAATTTCACTTAACATAATGTTCTCTAGTTCCATTCATTTTCCTGCAAATGACAATTTTGTTCTTCTTTATTGTTGAGTAGAATTCCATTGTATATATATATATCCCATTATTTTGTAATCCATTCATCTGTTAATGAACACCTAGGTTGGTTCTATAATTTGGCTATTATTAATTGTGCTTATGAGTTAATTGATTTAAATATATGGATTTTTTTTTTTTTGCGGTACCGGGGATTGAACCCAGGGGCGTTCTACCTCTGCGCTACACCCCTGTCCCTATTTTTTTTATATACTTTATTTTGAAACCGGGTCTCACGAAGTTGCGGAGGGCCTCACTAAGTAGAGAGAGAGAGAGAGAGAGAGAGAGAGAGAGAGAGAGAGAGAGTTGAGGCTGGCTGCGAACCCGGATCCCCCGGTCTCCGCCTCCCAAAGTACTGGGATTACAAGCGTGTGCCACCACGCCCGGCTACATATGGATATTTTAATTTATTTCAATGATCATCCTTATCAACAATCAATATATCTCGTTGGCCAGTGAGAAACTTTAGTTGGTTCCTGTGTCTTTTTGACAAGACCCTTAGTTGTCTTTGAAAATATTATTGGTACTTTTGATGACAAGGTTTTTTTTAGGGTTCATCTGGTAAATCTCTTGCTCTCAAGTTAAAATAAACATTTTTCCTAGGATCTTTTGTCCCTTTTAGTGGGACGTAGTAGTTAGAGGCCACAATACAATATGTGTAGTAGAGGCATTCATTGCTGGAAGGTTGCTTCTTCTTTTTTTTTTTTTTTGTCTTTTCTGAAGACAGAGCTGGTAATATTTTTAAAATATAAAATACAGGGAGATTCAAACTTATGTAAATACCTCCATGCTGCATTTGAAATTTCATTTCTTCCATGCTAAGAGTCCTTAGCTTCATTCCATAATGTACTAATAGTCTCAGGATAAAAGTATGATTATTGAAAAAAGTTTAAGGCTTTTATTTTAAGGTAGTTTTTGTCTTTAAGATCTATCTCAATAGGAATATATGGTCAAATGCTGTGTTTCAAAGTGTCTTGGAATATTTTCTTCCTATGTCATTATGATACTAACTGAATATACATTTGGGCTCATTTGCTTAATTGTGTTTTTAACTTTGGAATTATTTTGTAAAAATTTAAATGTTTTTCTATTAATATATAGAGTATTTACATGGTTCCAAAGTCAGATCAACAAATCAAAGTATATTTAGAGAATTTTGACCTATTTCTTTTTTCTTCCACCTAATTTCCTCCCTTTTTAATAAATAACCACTTTTAAATAACAATATGAGATTTTAAAATGGTGCCTAGATTATATATTATGGGCATACCATATATATTTATATATTTGTATTCCATCCTTATGCAAATTCAAACACATATTCACTTTGTTTTCATTACTTACAATATATATTTCCTAGATATCACTCCATTGTGTAACATGGGGATAATTCTCACCTTTTTTTAAATTTTCTGCTGTACCTGGCTATTGAACCCAGAAACATTCTCTGACCTATACCACGGCCCACCAGTCCACCAGCCATGTTTAATTTTTTATTTTGAAACATGGTCTCACTAAGTTGCTGAGGCTGGCCTTGAATCTAGAATCCTCCTGTCTCAGCCTCCTAAGTACTGGGATTACAGGCATGCACCACTGTACTTGGCTCTCATCCCCTTTTCATAGTAACACAGTAATATATTGTGTGGCTGTACTATAGTTTATCCAACCAGTCTCTCGTTGATAAACATTTGCTTATATCTAGTGTCTAGTCTCTTGGTATTACAAATAGTCTAGACATGAATGCCTTATTTATCTGTGTTTTTTTTTTCCATGAACTTTGGAATGGATTCCTGGAATTAGAATTGCTGTGTTGAAAGATCAATATATATTTTTGTCAAATTCTCATTGGTTGTGGTCATGCTATTTTCCATTCCCACCAGAACTGTAAGAGAGTGCTTGTCTTCCTGCAGCCTGACCTACAGAGTGTGCTATCAACTTTGGACTTTTGCTACTCTAACATGCAAAAAATGACATCTCATTGTAATTTTAATTTGCATGTCTTTTATTATGAGCAAGGTTGAGCACCTTTTATATGGCTAAGAGCCATATGATTTTCTGTTTCTATGGCCATTTCTTTAGCCCATTTTTCTATAGTGTGGTTTGATGCTTTGTTTCTACTTTAGAAGCTATTAATATGTCAGCAACATTAATCATTTCTCTGCTATATAAACTGCAACTATATTTTCTCAGTTTGTCGTTTGTCTT
Source organism: Glis glis (assembly GCA_004027185.1). Lineage (NCBI taxonomy): Eukaryota > Metazoa > Chordata > Mammalia > Rodentia > Gliridae > Glis > Glis glis. The sequence continues at coordinate 26,955 of PVJS01010235.1, read as the reverse complement.
TTTGCCTTTCCCCTGCCCTCATTTCATCTTAGGTTTTTCAGAAACCTTCTCATCTTAGTAGGCATGAGCAAAATTACTGTTTTTTAGACATTGGGACCAAAATTATAACAATATTCATAACAATGAAATAGATAATTGCAAAAATAGATTTTAATTTCCCTTTGAATTCTGATTCAACAGTATTATAATAATTTAGTTTTATCCTAACTCAGCAGTTTAAAAAACGTAGTTTGGGTTAGGCAGAGTCAGAATTATCTCATTAGAAACTCATTTAAATATTTCTTTCACTTCAGCAAAACATACAATATATAGTGTAACTTTTTTATTTACTGACAGTTACATACATAACTAGTCACCCTTTCTCCTTGGTTCCATCCATATCAACGATGAGAAGGGCACATTTACATGTCTCTGGGTTCTGCATTCTTAGAGATGGTAGGTCAGGAGCAGATACAAGAGGAGGCAGATGAGAGGCTCAAAATGACTAACAAGGTTTATTATCCTCACAGGCCCTAGAGAGACTAGGTTGGGAGCAGAGAGGGAGCGAGGACTCCTGGGTGGGTGCCTTTACTGGTGATCAGGGTGGAGTATAGAAGCAAAAAGGTGCAAGGGGATTTCATTGGTGTGTGCATGTGTGTGTGTGCGTGTGTATGTGTGTGTGTGTGTGTGTGTTAATAACTCTTGGCTAGGAGAGAGAAAGATGGGAGGCTTGTGGCAGCGGCACCTGCTCACCCAGATAGGGTATCCATGGGCTGTTTGTGGGGATGTTGAGGCAGCAGAATAGGAAGTTTTAAAACTAATGTTTGTGTTGCTATAACAAAGTGCCACAGTCTGGGAAATTTATAAAGAACAGAAATATATTTTTCACAAAATGCAGACTGGAAGGTCCACGATTGAGGCACTGATACTGATATCACTCAGGGCCTGCACTAACAATGCTCCTCTCGCAGAGGCAGCTCACATGGCTAAAGGCAGAGGGCAACAAAGTAAAGACTCTCTGAAGCTGTTTTATAGATCCATTAGTCCTTCCCCAAATGCTCCACCCCTTAATGTAGTGAGTATTAAGTTTCCAACAAAAGTCTTAGAGGTAATACCAAATTCAAAACAGATACCATCCAACTTATCGTTGAAAAATTCATCTATATGACTCTCACCCCAACAATCTCACAGAACTTTGTGCTTACTAAGTAAGACCTAGATGAAAAAGGATCTTTGGAAAGTAGAAAGCATTATTGGAATTCAGTGTGATGTCATCATGCCAAGACCTAAGACTTGTGACCAAGATGAACTCAAATGTGGGAATGTTCTTGTCAAGTGTTGCCTCAATAACTTAAAAGTGATTGTTTTCTCTCATTTATTAGTGACTTTTTTGACCTAACTTACCCATGTAACAATCTCACATTTCATCCAAAGTTTTATTCTGCTTATGTACTTAGGTTCTGAACTTTCCTGAAAAAAAAAAGACAAAAACCTGTGTGTGTCTGTGTACACACATATGTCTCTCTGGTGGGCAGGATTTGAGAGTGTGTGGAATATTTGAAGATCATAGGTTTTGTGGGCAGTTTCAGGTCTCAGAGCTCTAGTCTGCCTTGTGGAGATTCTTCCATAGAGAAAAGGGTGAGGATGTCTATAAAGATTGCCCTTCAACTCTATAAAGAACAGAAATGTATTTCTCACAGTTCTGCAAGCTAGACAGAAATGATGTAGCCACAGACTATCAGAGAAACAACTACTGATATCTCCTTTGTCTGTAGCCCTCCAGAAATTTAAGGTAAAGTATAATCTGTGTCTTTTTTTCATTCTCTTATATAGTCTCTTGCTTAAACATGAATTTGTGCTGTTTCCCCAACCAGGTTTTAATATCTTCTTTACCAAAAATGCCATTCTGTTATCCTCAGAACCTGTCATTTAGGATACAAGTCATGTCTTTTCTTCCCCATAAACTTGTTCTAAATTAATTCAGTTCACCTTAATGCATTTCTCTTGCACAACTGAGCTCTATTATGGTTTTTAATTAAAGTGCCTCATGGTGTATCACCAGACAGATCTGCGAATTAAGAGGTCAGAATTTGGAAACCATGGAAGTTATCAAGCTTAAAGCCTTCAGTTGTTCACAAGGAAGCTGCAATGTAGAAATCAGGAGTTCTCAAAGTTGACACATATTTCTAGAGAACGGAGCTAGGAAAAGAATCAGGTGACTTAATCCCCGCCCAGTGCTCCTTCCACTGAACATCCTACTCTCAACTCTAACAGAAACCTGCTGCGTGGCCTCAGGCAGCTCATGTGACCTCTGTTTGCCTTCGCTTTCTTGTTTAAAAAATGTGGATAATATAAATCTCAGTCTTTCCATCTTAGATATATACTGTGAATCAAGGGAGACATATGAATTCACATTTACGTGACTGGACCTAACATCATTTTGAGGTAATAAAATTCTATCCAAAGGTAATATACTGTTCTATTGAGATAGCAGTGAACCAAGCTTCTGTGGAATCAATACGAGTTGACAATAATGATACTGATAATGCAGCAAAGATGTCTGTGTATGTGGGATCCTGGAGCTAGCAAAATAAGGAAGAAAAGTAAGGGAGGGAAAAGTAAGAACAATAATAATAATATAAAAGAATACAAACTTGAGCACCTCTAAATGACTCCCCAAAGACCCAAGGAATATGTGAGTTAAGGAGATCCATTTAGGGGAAAGAGAGGGTCTTGTAAAACAATAGCCAATATATGGTAGATTAAACATCTGCTGCAGACATAAATCGAATCCCACTCGGAAACAGCTGAATCCTCTCTAGAAATAACACTGTTCAGAAGAACATAATATACAGTACATCCACAGAAAGGAGAAGACACATTAACCCATTAATTTAAGGAGTCTCAATCTCATTTTTATTTATATTTAAGCTTTTAATCCTGGAGTAATTAGTCATTACTAGTACTTAATGACTGGCTTGCTAATTGTGTATCCCAGAATGGAGCTGAGAGAAGTTCACACACTAACAAACTGATCATTAACTATGTTAATGATCAAATTCTCTGGGATGATGACTATTATAAGCCATAATTAAAAGTTTATAACCATTATTTTTATATTTTTTTCTTTCTAGAGGAAAAATTAAAAAAAAAGAAATATACTCCAGGCTCCGACATAAACAATGAATGCCGGCCTCCCTGGCATTCCTTCCACTAGAAGAGCAGCTTCTGAGACAAGTCGTGTTTTCCTAATCATTATTAGGGCTCAACAAAGGAAATGCTGGTTCTGGTTTGCTGAGCAAATAGGCTCTGTCCTGTCCTCATTAGAGCATCTCACAGGGCTTTTGGCGGGGCAATACAACCTCCCAGCTGCTGGAAAGGTTTCTATGAGCTCTTCTATGGAAAAGTTAAAAATGAAGGACGGTGCTGCAGACTGCAAGCTCAAGGCAGAATTCACCCCATGGAAAAACCCCTGGGCCTCATGACAGCTTGCAAAGCTTGAGCTGGGGTAGTGAGATCTGTCTTCTCCAAGTTGTGCCCTTTCTTCCCCAGGTGGAGTATCATATGCCCTTTCACTCTTGCTCCTTCCTCTCAAAATCCTTCTTTCCAGAATGAAGCTAATGAGCACCAGCAGATGTGAATGATTGGTCACTAAGGCTTTCATACTACAGTTGACACTGCAGCAAAAGGACTGGTTTCACCTCTGTGGCCGTGGAGGCCAGCACTCCAAGGGATGGGGGCAGAGAGGGTGGCAGGGCACAGTTTCTACTGGGGCACCATACTCACAGGTTAGGTCCCCACTGCTCACAGAGAATCTTATGAGCACATCCTGGTTCTATTACCCAGTAATTTTTTTCAGCTCTTTTTAAAAGAGTTTTTATCCTTGGTCTGTAGTGAAATAAGGGGAAACTGAAATGTTTATTTTTAAAAAGTCATTGTCAGAGCTCCAGAAATTCGCTTAGAAAATGGGTATGAACTTAAGTATTAGGATTAACAAGTATTTTGTGTTTTTAAGTTTTTCTAGAGAAAAATTTTGCAATTAGAAAAATAAATATTTCCAGATAAAAATGTGATCAGAAATTTCCCACAGGAACTGAAATTAAGATGTAAAGAGCCAGCCATGGTGGCACATACCTGTAATCCCATTACTTGGGAGGCTGAGACAGGAGGATCGCAGGTTCAAGGTCAGCCTTAGCAACTTAGTGAGACCTCAGCAACTTAGCAAGACCCTATTTCAATATTAAAAAATGAAATAGGGCTTGGAATACAGTTCAGAGGTAGAATTTATTTTTTTGATTCAATTTTTTTAAAAATAATCATTTTCACAAAAGTTTTCCCTAACATATCTGCACCTCTATTTCTAGGGCATGCTTCATAAAACTTTCTAGAGAACATTTTCCTTTAAGATAAGTGAGTGTATATGGGTTTTGGGGGTACATTTCTTAGTAATTTTCTCCCTTGTACTTGAACAGATATTGCCTCCTTTGACACCTAATTATCTGACTTTTGAAAACAGCTTGTATTTACTGGGCAGTAAAACAGTGAAATGTTCAATTATGGCACCCAATTAAGATTTTTTTTTTTGCTTTGGTCAGCCAAAGGGAATGGAAATATTATTTATTTTTATTTAACTTCTTTTTATCAGCTCTTTGATAAGTGATATTTTGGAACTGATGATATTTTATACTAAGATGACAGAACTGCATTTTAGAAACTGTTAACTTTTAAGAAGTGTACATAATTGAGTTTCCTTACATGTTGTCTAGTTTTATTCCCACATATTCTGTACTTCTTGACTTTGCTTTGTGCTACCTCCATTCTAAGTTAAATATACAGTCAGCTTTGTGTAGAATTAATATCTAAAATGCTGGGATAAGATAAGCTGCTCCTGACAATTGATCACAATTCATTTTAAATTAGTGAACTCATTTAAATGAATTAATTGGGCTATTATTTACAGAGAGTTATTTCCAAATTTTATTGGAAACAAAATAATAAAAGAGTTGGCCCTGACAATGTTGGCATCTCTATTACTTAGGACCAGAGATGATCTGCTTTCTCTCGCCTTGTATTATAGTTCCATAATTTCCCCAATTACTATTGCATACAAAAGTCAAGTTGGTATAGAATTATTGGCAAATAAATTACAGCAGTTGAGTTACATGGCCTGGAGACAATTGTATTTTATCATGCAATAAAGGGAAACCTGCTGTTAGAATGTGGGTAACACAAAGCTATCAACCAAACCCAGAGCAGAAGAGAAATCCTCACTCTTTTTAAGAAGACTTGTGCTTTCCCTTGATCTGATTTCCACCAGACTACTTGGTTAGTCCAACATTTACCCTTCTCCTAGACATTTACTGTGTTGTTCTTTACTTGACTCATGTGAGTTGCTTTTTGATTTTTCCTGAAATAAACTATTTACGAATAAATACCAATTAAAACTATTTTCCTATATCTCTCACAACAAGTATCAGCTAAATGTAGGCAAGAGTAATAACTAAATAATCTAATAGTCAGCATGTTATGGGAATATGGGAATTGACCCTGTGTACCCCAGTCTGACAGTGGAACAGGCTCTGGAGGCCCACACTGTACCTGGTCCTGACACTTCAGTTGGAGATTGTGGGAACACTGGGGAGGTATGTGGGGAGGAGCTGGAATAGCCAAAGGCTGTGACCATTTCAAAACCAGTCTGTAAGTATTTCAGTGTGTGTGTGTGTGTGTGTGTGTGTGTGTGTGTGTATGAGATACTGGAGATTGAACTCAGGGGTCTTCTACCTCTGAGCTACAACCCTCAGTCCTATTTTATTTTTTATTTTGCAAAAGGGTCTCGCTAACTTGCTGAGGGCCTTGCCAAGTTGCTGAGTCTGGCCTCAAACCTGTGACCTTCCTGTCTCAGCCTCCCAAATACTGGCATTACAGGCCCGCACCACTACACCCAGCTTCCATAGATCCCTCCTCTGGATTGTGATTGCCTGTGACCACCATACCATCCTTCTGTAGCTGATCTGCTATTCCCTCTGCACTTCAGACATAGGCCACCTCTTGCTGATAATTCCACACAACAATGGCTGAAGACAGTGTCTAGTGTTTATAAGAGCAAAAAGTTGAAGCAAGCAAGGAGAAACCTAAATCTGAAAAATTGACCTCAAAGTCCATTGGCTATGGACCTCTTCAGGACAATTTTCAATGAGCCACCTCTCCCTTGTACTGGTATCTTGCAGGAACTGACTGCACCCAGGGAGTAGCTTTGTATGAGGTCTCTTCTCAAAGCCTAGGACTTGATTCTCTGAAGCAAAGGAGGGCAGTCTTTTTTAAGCACCTTCACTCAGAGCAAAGATATCCATGTCTTCCCACCAATTGTAAGACCATTCCCAATGTCCACAATTTCTTAAGTTGGGGCCAGTTAGTCCTGGGTCACCCCACAAATGAACTGTTAGAACTTGACTCCAAGGTACCCTGGGCCTAGCTTTGTTATGCCCCTTTTAAAATCTTCTCTCTAATCTGAAGGGAAGAAATTAAGACTTCATCTATCTTTTTACTTATTAAGTCATTCTCAACTTCCTGTTAGCAAGTATCAAGCAAAAGACCATGTGCATACAACTCAAAATAATAATAAATCTCAATGATGGGGTTTTAAATCTTGACTTAGGGGGAAATAGAATGAGCAGACAGTAAGATTTCCATAATTCTGTGCAAGGGCATACACATTCTACAGCACCTGAAGAAATAGAACACAGCCTGAAGTGCCTGTGTTCATGGTCCTTCAAAACCTTGAGTTTTCTCCAAAATAATAAAAGTTAGTATTCATAAGTTTGAATAACCACAGCCATCCATCAGATGATCCCTCCTAGAAGAAATGTACAGTGTACATCAGTAAAAATGGCTATCTTTCCCAGCTTTGCAATCACTCTTTCAATAAAAAGTAAAGTTTTACTCTTTACCAGGTATTTGGGGGAACTGAGGAATTTGATTTATCATTAAAGAAAGCTATATCTGTAGAGAAAATTACTAATAGAATTGTTATCTACCTGATTGTACATAACAGTGGAACTCTGGTATTTATAATGTACAGAGAATCCCCAGCAGGGAAACTTTTAAGAGTCACAGGACTTTCTAATGACAGTGGAGGGTGGAGGGAGCAGTTGTGAGTAACTCTGGAGTAAAGTACATGCAGATAAAGTACAAGCCTGTGCTCTTTTATTGCCCAAGATGTATTTCATCACATTTGTCAGCATCATATTTGCAGATATCAGCAAAGCTTCCTGTTTTGGGACTTCTTGAATTGCTGCCCAACTCTTGGGAAGCAAGGCAATTTGCTGTAGGCACTGCCCTTAGGGAAGTGGTGGGTAGAGGGGATCATGGGTCACCGTTGACTTTGTAGAGCCCACAGCAGAAACATCAGTCTGGAAACCAAGACTTTCCATGTGAAGACATAGGATTTTTGAAATCTTTAAAATGAATATGTAGGTTTCAAAGAGCCAAATCTTGGAGGAACTAAAAACTTGTACCGAGTTTTTTTTTTTTATTTGTTTTTACTAAAAGCTTAAGCAAAGGACAAACAGAACCTTTGCATTGGTAGACTATACCCTGGAGCTTAAACTTTCTACCCAGCAGTGATCTAAAACCACTTTCACTCACATCCCAGTGACTAAAGCAAGTCATGCAGTCCTGTCAAGTTCAACAAAGGAAGGGTGTCTAATTCTACAGAGAGGGGATGTCAGAAGAGAGTGCTATGTGTGTGGGTGCCAGCCACACAGTCTGCCATACAGATAAGTTCACATTTCCACAGTCCGCCTGAGAGAACAGGATGGGCATGTCCTCATTGGCTGCTCAATCCCTCACATTTGACACCCCTGGAACTCAAATATGTGTCCTCCGATATGTATCTCATGTGTCTGACTGTACCTGGGAGAGCAGAGAACTACACCTTGTGAGAATACTTCTACAGAGAAATTGCAGACTAGAAACACTTTCAGTCATTTCCTTTTTTCCCCATTTTTGTCAAGAAGAAAATAACCTGACAAAAAAAATGGGAAAAAGCACAAAGTCAAAATGACAGGCAAGCAATGAAAGAATCAGGACAGAAGTGATGTATGAAATGTCCCACTTCTGATTTTCTATGTAGGAAACACTTAAAATTGATTTTCAATATTCCCATCAATATTCTTAGCCAGCATTGTCTATTTCCTGTGACAAGATAGATGTCTGGATGTCCCACCTGCCTGCTCAATCTCCCACCTCTTTTTTCCCCCTCCTACTTTCTTGTGTAGTTAACACTGGCTGTCCTTTAAATGCAGTCTGAAAAAGAGTCTATTTGCATATTGACTCAGCAACAATAGAGGACATTCGAATACCTAAGGATGGACTGAGTTTAGGGCTGGGTATAACAAGGGACTTGGGGTCTCAGACTGTGGTAAAATGTGAAGGGACATTTCACAGAAGGAGAAAGCTTCCATTTCCACATTAGTGTTCAGAATTCGGCCCTGGGAGGAATTGCTGCAGCATCCTAGGGCTTCCCAGCTGTGTCCTGGAATCCTATTAGAGACCCACTCACCTACTGCAAACATTTCAGGAAGTCAGTCAGCCACTCCCTGGGGCTTTCCTAATGATGCTCCCTTTTATGGGCTGGTTAACTCAGTTGGAGGCATCAGGTAGTATTAATTCAGTGGGGTTAATTAAATCAAGGTCATGGGTTTTATTTATTTATTTTTTGCTTTTTTATTAGAGAAAATCCATTTCCAACTTCTTATTGACTAACTTAAAAATATGTACTACTGTCCTAGGGGGGAAAAACCTCACACAATGGGAATATAGCCATGCAATCTACTGGTCACTCCTCTCTTCCATAATACAAATAAAATTTCATTATGTGTGGCATGTCATATACAAGTATTAGCGTCAAGCTAATAGGATGGACACAGAGAACTTAAACAAGCTTTGGCTCATTGTAGCTGCTGCTGGGGAGTGCTGAGTGACTACATGACCAAGCCATCTACTGCAGTTAAGTATTGATGATCACTAAATATGATTAGTAACCTCAGTCAGAATTCTCCCTGAACAATGCTAGCAAAACCACATGCTCCCCTGGATGGCACTGGCCTGGCGTCTGCTTCAGCGGGACTGGAGACTGTGGGGTGTGCCTTCCCTGACTTCCTTAGCAGGAGGTTGTTTCCTGTTCATCTGGCCTTTCTAATTCTTCCAGGGAATGACCCTGATTCTGTACTAACTTTTAGAGTTAACCCCATTGAAATGGTCTTCTGAAAACCTTAAACCTTGAAAAATGGCAAAGGCTATAAATTAACATCAGCTCCCTCTGTAGTAAATGTGGCATGACATTTCTCCATGTTGTTTTGAAATTTTCATTGGTGCCAGGAATAATTTGATTTTAAACCTAGAGTGGACACAACTCAAGGCAATTAGCCATATTCCTCTCATTACTTACTATGAAATGTTCACGACAGAATACTAATTAAGTACTAATCTATATTGATAAGAAGGGCTTTGCCAACCTAAATTTATGTTCTCTCATGTTGCACTTGGTTCTGTGAATTATTGCCACTCAATTTGTGGCCTGGACTCATTGCTGGAGAGTATTATGGCCAAGTCTTGTATCTCAGGTGGGAAGTTTATTTCTCTGGAAGCGAAGGTTACTTTTGTTAGCTCTTCATCATTGTGTTGGCTTTATATACCAGAAGAACATCTCTATTCTGTAGTCATAGAACTTCTAGATACAACCAGGCCACTAGGTGCTATTTACAAGTGGTCATTAAAAGAGCCAGCTAAGGGAGTGTGCATGTCTTGCCATGTGCAAGGGTGCCAGGCTAATGAGTCAAGGATAGATAATAACTTGTGGTTTGTGAATCTGTCACAAATCTCTTTGAGCATCACGTTTGAAACCTGACTGGTATACATTATAATTAAAGAATCAGACCAGATATTGGAATTTTTAGGTCTCTTCCTTAAAATGATTCAAAGTACCTTGTAAACATAAGAAATAATTATGTTTCACCCTGATTTTTATTAATGGGCCCACCAGGAAAACCTTTCTTTTTTTATATATACTTTTATTAGTGCATTGTAATTATACATCATAGTGAGGTTCAATGTGATGAAGAAATAAATGCACAGAGCTCTTGATGTATTCCCCTCAGAATTCTACCCCATTACCCCTCCTGCCTCCCTGTACATGTTAGTAAAATTGGTAGTGCCTTCATAATTTACCATAGTATTACTTTTTTATTTTTTTTTTTTATTTTTTTGCTGTACCGGGGATTGAACCCAGGGGCGTTCTACCTCCGTGCTACACCCCCGGCTCTATTTTTTGTACTTTATTTTGAAACCGGGTCTCACGAAGTTGCGGAGGGCCTCACTAGGTAAAGAGAGAGAGACAGAAAGAGAGAGAGAGAAAGAGAGAGAGAGAGAGAGAGAGAGAGATGAGGCTGGCCGCAAACCCGGATCCTCCGGTCTCCACCTCCCAAAGTACTGGGATTACTTTGCGGTACCGGGGATTGAACCCAGGGGCTTTCTACCTCTGAGCTATATCCCTGGCCCTATTTTTATACTTTATTTTGAAACTGGGTCTCACGAAGTTGCGGAGGCCTCACTAAGTAGCTGAGGCTGGCCACGAACCTGGATCCTCCGGTCTCCGCCTCCCAAGTACTGGGATTACAAGCATGCGCCACCATGCCCGGCTTGAACTGTTTTGTTCTTTAATCCTTCTTTTTTCCTCTCCCTATATCCCTTCCTTTCACTATTCTACTGATCTATCTGTACATTTATATAAAGTTCCTTATGTTTCCTATTTTCAAATTTCCACATATGAGAGAAAATATATAACCCTTGACTTTCTGAGACTGGCTCATCTCACTTAGCACAATATTCTTTAGTTCCATCCATTCTCTTGCAAATGACATAATTTTGTTTTTTTATGGCTGAGTAGAATTCCACATTTTCTTTATCCACTCATTTGTTGTTGGACACCTTAGTTGGTTTTATAATTTGGCTATTGTGAATTATGCTGCTGTAAACATGGGTATTCATGCATCACTATAGTAGTATAACTTTAATTCTTTGGAAAACTACTGGGGAGTGGTAGAGTTGACTTACATGGTGGTTCCATTCCTAGTCTTTTGATGAAACTCCATACTCACATCCATAGTGGTTGTACTAATTTACAGTCCTACCAACAGTGTATGAGTTCATATTTCCCCACATCCTTGCCAGCACTTACTGAGTTTTTGATGATCACCATTCTAATTGTAGTTAGATGGAATCTCAGTGTAGTTTTGATTTGCATTTCCCTGACTGCTAATGATATAGAACATTTTTTTCATATATTTATTGGCAAATTTTATTTCTTCTTTTGAGAAGGGTCTATTCAGTTCAAACACCCATTTTTTCATTGGGTTATTTGCTTTTTTTGTGTAAAATTTTTTAGTTTTTTATTGTTCTAGATATTAGTCCTCTATCAGAGAAGTAGCTGATAAATATTAAGTAAGTTCTCTGTTCAAACTCTTGATTGCAAGAGAATTAAAAAGCTGCTGCCCAGGAAAGCCTTTCTAATCTCACTAGTGTTTATCTTCATGAGGAGCTCTTCCATTTGGGCAGTGACTTAGGGTGCATTATTGCCCTTTGTGCCTTTTGTGGATAAGATACCTGTAGATTCTAGAAACATCAGCCCACCTTTCTCCTCTATTCCTACAATTAAAGGGAACAAGAACATCAAAAGAAAGTCTTTTGTGCATGGCTCTTAGGCTATCTGTTTGAATAACTTGTTTTATGTTTATTATTATTTAACCTGCCTAAATAATGTTGTGGAGCAGTTGGAATAAGGTATGAAGAAGTATGAATTTGGAGTGAGAAGATAAAAAGAAAAAGTAAATAAAAGGAGGCCTTACAGCTGGGCGTGGTGGTGCACGCTTGTAATCCCAGTACTTTGGGAGGCGGAGACCGGAGGATCCGGGTTCGTGGCCAGCCTCAGCTCTCTCTCGATCTCTCTCTCTCTCTCTCTCTCTCTCTCTCTCTCTCCTTAGTGAGGCCCTCCACAACTTCGTGAGACCCGGTTTCAAAATAAAGTATAAAAAATAGGGCCGGGGGCGTAGCGCGGAGGTAGAACGCCCCTGGGTTCAATCCCCGGTACCACAAAAAAAAAAAAAAAAGAAAAAAAAAGGAGGCCTTAGCTTGTAGTATCTATTTGCAAAGCTTCTAAAACTCCTAAAAGCTTCTCATGTTTCCAGGGAATACTGAATTCATCAGTATTTGTATTCTACTGGGGATTTAAAAGAGTTGATCAGTTCTACAGTGTGGCCAATCTCTACAATTGTACTATCTAATCAAATAGCTATAACTATATGTGGTTACTTAAATTTAAATTAAATGATATTGAATTAAAATCAGTTTCTCAGTTGCATTAGCAACCTTTCATGTGCTAAAAGACACATGGATGGTGGCTATAGAATTGAATATTGCATTTATAGAACATTTCCTTTGTTGCCAGAAGTTCTATTGAACAGTGTTGATCTAGAAAATTGGAGAATCACAGCCTTTACTCAGATGATAACTACACTTTAGAGAAGTGCCTAGTACTTTTCCTGGGATTTTTTTTTCTTGTGTCAGAATAACGAACTGTTGCTCAGGTGTTTGTGATTATAGAGCATGCCAAAGAAGTGTTTGCTCATCAAATTGATAGGTGGGAAAGGGAAGTGTGTCAATGTTATTTGAATGCCTCACATGTATGAGAGATATTGTGCCAGATGTATTAAATATTATCTTTCATGTGACACAGCAGTGTTGCCAGGTAGCATCCCAGTCAAGACCAATCAGACCACCAAAGGTGTTAAATGAGAGTCTTTATTACTGGCCAGTAAGACTACACAGGCATGAGAACCAAGTGCAGTACTTGACTGCCCTCCAGCATTTTCTTATATAGGGTAAGATACAATACAAGCTCAGGGTGAAACTGAGGTTCCCATGGCAGGTTTCCACAGCAGGGGGTGGGAAGCCCCTATGGTTCCCACAGTATTCAGGTACACCAAGCAAGCCAAGCATAAAATAGGCTGTTAGCATTTACAATAACACAATTAGTTTCTACAGTACATTTTGTTAGTTCCAACAGATCATTAATTATGTGCCCATATCCCAGTCTGATTTTTAGAAAGAACTTCCCTGTTCTATAGCCAAAGCGGGGTTGCCCTTAGTAACAATCATGGAGTCGCTTCAGCTATGGACTTTAACTGTAAATTACTTCAGCTACCAACTAACTATGCCTTATCACAGCAGGGCTATAAAAGAGGCTTTATAATTATCTCCATTTTTTACAAACAAGAAGACCCAGGCCCTACAATTAATAAGTATAAGAAAAAGAAGTCAAATTCAACTTTTTTCAAAACCAAATTTAGTCCCTAAACCACGACATATGCATACATAAGTGTAGACTTATTGTGTCTTAAAATAAATAATAGCCTCATTAGTATTTGGCAGAGCCTAAGCATGAAGTATTAGATTTGCTTTTACATGACTTGTGTGGACCTGAGAACCAGATTAAAAATAATTGCTATCAAAGCAGGAATTGAATAAATGTACCATGATTATAATTCATCTTTCTGTTTGGAAAATCTTCCCTGCAGGACAAGATGAGAAGTATTCAGGGAAAAATGCATGTAGATTAGTACAGTCTTCAAAGAAACTAAGGTGAGAAAAATGTAAAACAGCAAACCAAAAAAAAAAAAAAATCAACCATTTGCTCTAATTTCTTGGTAGTGAGGAGCTTTCTTGTACTTGTCACACACAGCTTGAGAAAGTCATTCCTCAAATAAGACACACAGGGAAGACACACAGGGAAAAAAGGCCAACACATCTCAGATGTATATAAAGCCTCACCTAATTTCTAACGATTAAATGACTGAGTTACAAAGAACAGAAGCATGTAGCTAGTCAATCATTTTCTTATGAACAAGGTAATAAAATATTCTTTTTCTAAAAGTTGTCAGGCCATAGGTCTTTAAGAAATATTTATTTCTATAATAACAGTGCTTTTCCAGATTCTGAATTCAGCTATTCTGAACAGGGCTCAGAAGCTCTGTTTGAGAGGCAGTAGTTCATAGTGGTTAGGGACTCTGGCTCTGGAAACAGATGGACTTAAGTTTAAATTCTAGTTCCACTTCTTACCTGGACTTGCGTAATTAACTCAGCTTCTTTGAATCTTGGTTCTCCCATTTCTAAGAATGGAGACCTAAAGTTCCTACCTCACAAAGTTGTGGTGGGAACCAAATGAGATACTCTATGTAAATCTTTGATACTCTGATGAAATAAAGTACTCAGAATTAGGTATTCTTGACATTTGCAAGTTTTGTCTTAATTATTATTACTGAGACTAAACTATCTCATTTACTTAGAATGTATTAATCTTATCTGGCCCTTAAAATTCACAACGAACAAACTGATTCTACTATAGGGCAAACAGTCCAACACAGAAATCAGATCTAGGTCTCTCAATCATTCCTCACATGACATGATTTTCTAATGTGATGTTATTCACAGTACCCTACTCTTTTCTACATTTGTGTCTAATGTTCATTTAAAAAATGTGACTCTGCTGGGCATGGTGGCGCACGCTTGTAATCCCAGTACTTTGGGAGGCGGAGACCGGAGGATCCGGGTTCGCGGCCAGCCTCAGCTCTCTTGCTCTCTCTCCCTGTCTCTCTCTCTCTCTCTCCTTAGTGAGGCCCTCCGCAGCTTCGTGAGACCCGGTTTCAAAATAAAGTATAAAAAAAAAAAAAGGCCGGGGGCGTAGCGCAGAGGTAGAACACCCCTGCGTTCCATCCCCGGTACTGCAAAAAAAAAAAAAAAGTGACTCTGCAAATGTTATCTACCACCTTAGATATGGCAGGAAATATCAGGGTGCAATAAACCATTACTTTGTGGGATTTGGATGCGACATCTTTTTTAATGAAAATTGTAGCTACTTTACTTCCTTTAAAAGTCAGCCACAAAGCCGGGCATGGTGGCACACGCTTGTAATCCTAGTATTTGGGAGGCTGAGACAGGTGGATCCGGGTTCGTGGTCAGCCTCAGCTACCTAGTGAGGCCCCCCGCAACTTAGTGAGACCCTGTTTCAAAATAAAGAATAAAAAATAGGACTGGGGGTGTAGCTCAGAGGTAGAATGTCCTTGGGTTCAATCCTCTGTACCTCAAAAAAATAAAAATAAAAATAAAAAATAAATAAATAAATAAAAGTCGGCTACAAGAGGACTTCCACTTGTACTTCTCATCATTACTGCCTCTAAATACAATTAAAAGCGCTGGATATTACATATACAAGAAATATAAAAAGACGGAATGGTGGAGAGAAGACAGAACAATGAGGGAACTTGTGACCCACAGAATGAGAAGGTGGTGTCTTTCCTGGGTTGTCTTTTTGGTTTTCATATATCCCAGATGGGGTTCTAGAGATGTTGACAACTCAGAAGCACCAATGGGTACAGACCAAAAAGAGTCCCCTGCAAAAACCTTCTTTCTCTAGCCAAAAGAACAGAAGATAATGAGGGGCTCCTCCCCCATCTTGCTGTAATGATATCAGAGAGGGTCTAGTAAATAATGAAAACTTTCACCATGTCTAGCAGTAATGGGGCCACCAAACAGAGACTAGTACTAAGGTATGTCTTCTCCAGGCCAGGTAGGGGTAGTGGAGAACTAAAAATCTCATTTCTGCCCAGTATTAATGGGGTTCACCTACCTGCTCAGATGTCAGTAGAGGTTGAGTGAGAAAAATGGACTTTTACCCCCACCTGGCAGTCATAAGCTAATAGCTGCCCTCCCCTACTCATGATAAAGCGTATATGACTAAGGCAGCTAAAATAGAAGATAAATAAGATCTAGAGCTTTGTAACTGTATACCTAAAATATACAAGCTATATTAGAAAATCACTCATACTACATATCAGAAAGAACTCAAGCTGAAATAATCAACACAACTTAAATGTATCAACACTGAGATGACAGATATGTTAGAATTATCTGGGGACAAAATGTAAAACACCCATGATAAAAATGCTTCAACAGGAAATATAAACAAACTTGGAACAAATAAAAAATAGAAAGCCTTAAGAAACAAATAAGAAATCTCAATAAATTTCAATAAAGAAATAGAAGATATAAGGCCAGGGATGTGACTCAGTATAGAGTGCTTGCCTAGGATGTGTGAGGCCTGAGTTCAATACTCAGCACTTAAAAAAAAAGTGTATATATATATATATATATATATATGTGTGTGTGTGTGTGTGTGAGTGTGTGTGTGTGTGTGTGTGAGATATATGATATAAAGTATAAACACATGAAAATATTAGAACTGAAAAACAAAGTAATCAAAATAAAATGCTCAAGTGATCAACTCAATAGCCAAATAAAGAAGAGGAAGAATCAGAAAATGTGAAAATGATTAAATGAAAGTCGAAATGGCTGCAGATTGTTCAAAGAGAAAGCAAATATTTCTTTATAGAGTTTGAAGACTTGCTGACAGGGCTAAGTTGCTGCACAGAGACTGTGTCAATAACTGAAAATGAAACAATTTTCAGAACTTTATCAGTACTCCAAGGGCCTGGAGAGACCATACAGTGAATAGTCTGTCCCTGGCATGGATATTTCAATGGACTTGCAAAATTTGTAAAAACCCTGGTTTGCATCAGCTTCCAATCACTGAATTCACTCAACCTTGCTTATCTCCAAAATACCAAGATGTACTTTCCCAGGAAGCTGAGCTATGCAATCCCTTCCCCCTTTTTTATATTAAAACCTCAGTCCTGCCTCACTTCAGCTGAACACAATACTCATTCAATTTCTAAACTGAATGAATGTCTATCAATTTGCAAATCTATTTCATACCCCAGTAAAACTGTCTCTGCCTTTAGTTTAATCTTGTTTGTGACTTGAGGTTAACAAGAAAAAATAAATAAAAATTATGTAATCTGAACATCAAATAATACACTAAACAAACAAACAAAAAAAACAGCCTCAGTAGCCTGTAGTAAAATTATAACAAAAGATATATTAGTGTCAATAAATGTCCCAGAAAAAGAGGAGACAGAAAGCAGATCTGATAAGTACAAAAAACAAAACAAAACCCATGAAAACTTCCCAAATTTGGCAAACGACGTAAATGTATAGATTTTAAAAACTTAGCAATTGTGAATTGTGCAGCTATGAGGGAATAGGGTGGGATTGGAGGGAGGGCTAAATGTGCAATGTGTGCATGTATGATGTTCATACCCTGACATATATCAAAATGTATAATTATAATTTACAATGCACCAATAAATGAACATAAAAAGTTAAAAAAAAAAAACTTAGTGAACTCTAAAAAGAAACAAACAAACAAACAAAATCCAACAAAGAGATATGGCCAAACTTCTGAAAACTAAAAGCAAAGTGAAGGGTTTGAAAAAAGTTATAGAGAAACAACAGTTAATCTGCAAGGTGAGGGGTCACAATTTGGATAACATCAGATTTCTTATGGGAAACCACAGAGGTCAGAAAAAAGAGGAATAATGATTTTCAAGCGCTGAAAGAAAATGACTATCCACTTAAACCAGACTATCAACCCCTATACCCAGTCAATCCTATCCTTGAAGAATGAGGGAGAAATCAAAAGATTCTCAGACGAAGGTAAGCTGAGAGATTTGTTGCCAGTAGACCTAGAATGGCTAAAGAATTTTTTTTAAAAAGAAAGCAAAAATAAAGAAACCTTTCAACATCATGAAAGGAAGAAAGAAACTACTATGCAAAAATATGAGTAAATACAATATGTCGGGAGCTGTTTTCTTGTCCTTAGATTCTGAGATGCATAAACAGCCTAAGAAGGTAAAGGTGTTGCCAAGCGAGTCGATCAGGATTTGCTGATGCAACAGAAGGAAGCTCTCAGAAGAGGGAGTTGACGGTTCCTTGACCTGGGAAGGAGGCAGCATATTGTCTGCTTGTTAGTGTTAATATTGTATACATCTGATGCTCTAAAATTGTATATAAGGTCTGAGCAAAATAAAGGCACACATGGCAGTATTGACTGACCGTCCTCCTGAGAACACGGCAGTATTGACTGCCGTCCTCCTGAGAAGGCGGCGGTATTGACTGCAGTCCTCCCGAAGCTAACTCTAGTTTTTCCTCTCTTGTCTCTTGTCTTTCTTCTTGTCTTTTCTTAATCCTCACTCCCCGTTTCAGGGACCATTCGACTTTGCCGGCGGGCTCCGGCAACAATAGATTTTCCTTCTTTGGAATTTCCTATATTATGTTTGATAGTTAAAACAAAACTGTATTTCTAAGTGAATGTGAAAGAAAGATTATAAAAGGAGAGGTTAAATGGGCATAAAGGGTAAGATGGTTTACCTTCTTCACTCAAGCAGGTAAGATGATGACACCAGTACATTGTGATATATTACATAAGTATAATGTAATACATAGAACCCTTAATAAAAATGTCATAAGAACAGAGAAAAAAGGGAGAAAGTAAAAACAACCCTAATGTATCAATAATTACATAAAATATGTTACATAACTGAATCAATTAAAAGACAAGGATTAAGCAAGTATCACCCAACAATATGCTGTCTAAAGGCAACTCACTTCAATAAGCAGGTTAAAAATAAGTGTATGGATAAGATATATATATATATATATATATATATATATATATATAAAACCTTAATCAAAATAATACATATTAGTATCAGACAAAGTAGATGACCCACTAAGAATATATGGCAATCTTAAATGTATATGCTCCAAGTAACAGAGCCACAAAATATAATATGCTCCAAGTGTATCGGTCATGGTTCACCAGATCAACAGAATTAAAAGAATGAAGAAAGGAAAAGGGGAAAAAAAAGGATTTATTAGATTAGCTCACAATGTAGTCCTGAATTTCAACTGCACGTGAAGAGTCACAGGAATCAGCAGCTGGTCAAGTGGTCTAAGAGCCGGAGCCCCAGGATTGAAGCAACCACCAATTCAGTCCAGTCCAAGATGTGAAGATAAGGAAGCTCTTCAGAGAAACGATGGTGAGGTTTCAGTTCGAAGGCTGAAGGCCGGGAATCCCAAACGAGAGCAGAAGATCAAGAAGTTCTCCAGGGAAACGGCGAAGTTGGAGACTGTCGATCTCAAACGAGGGCAGAAGCGTTCTCCTCAGGAAGAGTCGCAGCTCAGCTCTACGCGGCTTTCTCCTTCTTTTTATCTAAATCCTGCACCTATCAGAACTCTGCTACCCACATTTAGGGCAGGACTTCCGGTTCAATCCTCTGTTACACAACCAAAGTCACATTATATGGGGTGAGTCAAGTTGACAAACCAGACCAACTATCACACCAAGTAACAGAGCCACAAAATATATGAAATAAAAACTGAAAGAATAAATAACAAATACACAATTATAGTAGCTTATTTTAAATCTCCTCAATCACTATTTGATAAAACAACTGAATAGAAAATTAGTATGGATACAAAGAAACTCAACAGCACTATCAAACAATATCTCATCAACATTTGTAGAGCACTCCACCCAACTAGAGCAGATAAATACTGTTTTAAGTGCCCACAGAATATATACCTATGCCATAAAACAAACCAGATCAAATTTAAGATAATTAAAATCAGAGTATTTCTCTTACCATAATTGAATTAAGATAGAAATCAATAACAACAATAAACAGAAAATCGTCAATCACTTGGGAAATGTACAGCACATTTCTACACAATTCATGGGTCAACAAGGAAGTATTGAGGTAAATAAAAAAGGTACAGAACTTGAAATCAATATGGTTGATATTGAACAAAATGTGAAAATGCAATTTATTAAGATTTGTGGGACATGGCTACAGCAGTACTGAAAGGAAAATGTTTAGCCCTAGATACTTAGAGTAGAAGAAATCTCAAATCAATAATTTGCCCTTTCACTTAAAGAAACCAGAAGAGCAAAATAAATTTCCAAGCAAGAAGAAGAAAATAACAAATGTAAGAGCAGAAATCAATGAAGCTGAAAACAAAAAACAATTGAGAAAATCAATGAAAGAACCAACCCTTTGAAAAGGTCAATAAACTAGACAAATTTCTAGAAACATTAACAAAAAGAGAGAATGTACCAATTATCAGTATCAGGAGTGAAACAGTATCATTACAGACCCAGAAGGCAAAAAAGAAAAATAAGAGATAACTACAACTATGATTTTGACAACTTAGATAAAAATCTACCAGTTCCTCAAAAAACACTGACTGCTTCTATCTTCTGAATATGAAATAGGTAATAAGAATGTTCCTATCACTATTAAGGGAATTGAATTTATTTATTTGTTTTATCGGTACTGGGGATTGAACCCAGGGGCATTCTACCTCCGAGCTACACCCCCAGCCTTATTTGTTTTGTTCTTTATTTTGAAACAGGGTCTCACTAAGTTGCACAGGGCCCCACTAAGTATCTGACTCTGGCCGTGAACCCGGATCCTCCTGTCTCAACTTCCCAAATGCTGGAATTACAAGCATGCACCACCATGCCCGGCTGGGAATTGAATTTATAAGTAGCTATGTCCCCAAAGTGATTTCAACTGGAGAGTTTTATCAAACATTCAGTGCAGATGTGATATGAATTTTATGTAATATCTTCCTGAAAATAGAAGAAAAGAGAATATTCCCCTCATTTTATGAGGCTGAGGATAGCACAAAAAGACAACTACATGAAAAAAATCATCTCTCATGAACTTCTACACAAAAATCCTCAACAATGCCTTCAAAAGATTTTTTTCCAGTGATTTGATTAGGTCAGAGTTCTTTTAGGTGTGCATGTCTACTTTTATTTTATTTTTATTTTGGTACTGGGGATTGAATCCAGAGGCATTCTATCTCCAAGTTATACCCTCAGCCCGATTTTATTTCTTATTTGGAAGCAGGGTCTCACTAAGTTGTGGAGGGCCTTGCTAAGTTGCCGAGGCTGGCTTCGAACCTGCGATCCTCCTGTCTCAGCCTCCCAAGTACTGGGATTACAAGTGTGTGCCACCACGCCCAGCTGCAAGTCTACTTTTATAAATTCCAGTCCTCAGTGTCCTACTAAGTTCCTCATTGTCTTCTTTGAAACCAATCCTTCAGCAATGAGTGACATCAGTGGTATACTTTGGAAGATTCATTTAGAGTCTTTTGATTATGGTCCCCAACTTATTTGTCACTTCAGCCTTATATCTAATTCAGGAAGTGATATCTTGGTTTTCTTGACAAAGGGAAATAATGCATATGTGAAGCAAGAGGGAGCTCGATTTCCAGCAAGGGCTCCTTCTTCCCAGAGACTCTGGACTTGACTTTCTAAGTTGTTGGGCATACTTAAAGGGCCAACAATATGGAGTCTTCATATTGGCATCTGGAAGATTCTGGAGCCTGTGATTTTTCCCCTTCAGTTGCTGGGCTGGAATACTTTAAATTACTTTTTATTATAGCTTGAGATCTATCCTGATTACCCATTCTATTTGATTAACTCCTTGGCAAGCTTATCCATCACAAATGATTTGTAGCCAGTCCCTGGTGGCTTATTAGAAAGCCACAGTTAAAGACAGAGACTGAGGAAAAGTTTTGTGCTTCTTTACCCTGCTTCATCCCATTTACAGGCAACATCACTTGGCAAGCACTTCAGTGTGAGTCAGAGGCATCAGCTATTTAAAAAACCAGACATAACTCAACTGTATGACTCTTTGAATAACTAACAATCACTTTAGTGTGACACATTTTCTCCAAAGATGGCTGTTACCTCCAACTGCCAAAAGTCCTCTTACTGAGAAAAGAAAGTAGAAGAAAAGGAGCATCTTTTTCTCAGCCCTGAAGCACACACTTGCTCCTCCTCCACAGGTACCCAACTTAGTGCCTGTGGCTGCACACCAGTGCATCACACAGTAGGAAAGAGGAAATCTATCTCACCTGTTCCTCAGAGAATAGACAGTCCCCCAGAGTGGTGAGTGGTGAGTTCTGATTTTTACTAAGCCTGCCTTGAAAATGAACAGGGTTGTGGTGCACTTCTTGCTTATTTTGGGAAAAAGTTAGAGTCAAATTATTATTTCTTCCAAATTCCTACTGCAAAAATAAAAAAGAAAGAAAAGAAAAATGAGGGAAAGAGTGCTACAAAATAAACAAGCATAAGAAAAGACAAAATGTACATAAGTCCAAATTCCTATGTAAAATAGGGGATTCATACTTAATTTGTTAAGTCTCAGGGCATTGGAAGTGTACAAAAGATAATTAGGATTGACAACAGGTGTGTGTGTGTGTGTGTGTGTGTGTGTGTGTGTATGTGTGTGTGTTTGTGTGTGTGGTACTGGGGATTGAACACTCAGGGGAGTTCTACCTCTGAGCTATAGCCCCAGCCCTATTTTATTTTTTTATTTGGAAACAGGGTCTCACTAAGTTATTGCACACTGGCCTCGGACCTGAGATACTACTGTTTTAGCTTTCCAAGTACTGGGATTACAGGTGTGCACAACCATGCCCAGTGACAACAGGTTTGAAGAAAGAGAACATGGTATTCTGGAAAGGTCTCTTCAACACCTCCATGATAACAAGGTATCCTCTAAGGTCCTCCCTAAGGTGCAGATGCAGTAGGGGTCACCATGAATGTGGGATCTCCCAGGAGAATTACTCTGACCTGTGAATAAACCTTTGTCAAGGAAGGACAATGAAAATGCATCCTACTTTACTTCTGAAAATACTTAGATTTCAAAGCACTATTTAGGAATACACACATACACACACACACACACACACACACACACACACACACACATATATGTATATATATAGAGAGAAATATATTATATATACTATATATTATATATATTGTATTAATACATTATATATTATATTATAAATATATAGTATATATATATATACATAATATATATATATATATATATATTATGTAAGGTAGTTTTAGAGTGTTTTTCTATATATTGTATTGGCTGTTCTCTCTGGAAAGAAAATCAGTTTGAGAGGTAGGTTGTGTTTCCTCATAATTAATCATAGGGAAACTGAGTTTTAGAGAAATTAAATAGCTGGTTTATGGTCATATAGTTGGAAATCGACAAGTATTCCTGGCTTCTGATTCCACTGCCCACCTCTTATTCTATAACATCTCCTCTACCATCTTCAAGGTATGCACTGTAAATACATAAATGAGGCTATAATGTAAAGGTCAGGAAAGGAACCAAATGGATCTCCATTTGTCCTCATTGAATAGCTATGTACACATCTTTGTTCTCTTCTATCTTCCCTGAGAAAGAAGAGAGAGAGAGAGAGAGAGAGAGAGAGAGAGAATACTATCTTACTCATCTTGTACTTATGTAGTAGGTACTCAATAAATAAATATTTGGATAAATAAATGAATGAAAAATATGTTACAAATTAGACTTCATAGAAGAGATGACAGGAGAATAGAGAGACTGACTACTAAACCAATTAAAAAATAGGGTTGGCCCCTTGTCTTATCTCTAGATATACAATTTATTTGTTCTCTGTCAGGCAGCAGCAAGTTCAAAACAGCATGACCAATACTCCTAAGGGAAAAACTGTTATAAACACACTTGGGAAAAACTGTTATGAACACACTTTTGTGTTTGAATTTATGACACATTTCCCCAGAAAGATCTAAAATTGAACTTTCTATAACCTGCAGACACTGGGAGAGTCAAATTGACATGTGGATCCAAAGAAGCCCTTTAAAATTTATACCACTATGAATTGAACATTGGATATGAGTCTCATGCAGTCACCTTTAACATTAACATATTTTTATATATCTATTTGTTTTGAGACAGGATCTTACTATATTATCTATACTGGCTACAAGCTCATGATTTTTCTGCTTCAGTCCCCTAAGTAGCTGGGATTACAGGTATGCATCACTCTGTCCAGCTTTTCTGGTTAAAATATTTTAAAAACTAGCCAGGTGTGGTGGCGCATGCTTGTAATCACCCACTACTTGGGAAGCTGAGACAGGAGGATCGCAGGTCCACGGCCAGCCTCAGCTACTTAAAAAATAGGGCTAAGGGCTAAGGATGTAGCTCAGAAGTAGAATGCCCTGGGTTTAATCCCTGGTACCAGAAAATAAAATATTTTAAAAACTAAATTAATATATTAATATATTCACTGTAAAAATTCAAGCTACAGATAGATAGGATAAAAAAGGGAAAGTCTTTTCTCTGTTTTTTAAAAAAGTTCCTATTTGGTATTCCAAATGAAATATGATTTTACCCTGGTGCTTACCACCATTTATTAATATGTGGCAAACGATCCAGTAATAGACATTCTCACACA
Source organism: Glis glis (assembly GCA_004027185.1). Lineage (NCBI taxonomy): Eukaryota > Metazoa > Chordata > Mammalia > Rodentia > Gliridae > Glis > Glis glis. The sequence continues at coordinate 2,649 of PVJS01010235.1, read as the reverse complement.
TAGGTCTTTGTGTATGTGTACAATCATTTTGGTAGGACATATTTCTAAAAGCAGAAGTTCAGGGTGAAATAATAACTCCATAAGTAAATTTGATAAATAATACTAAATTTCCTTCTCAAAAGCTGTATCCATTTGTAATACCATTGATTTTTCATACCCCTGCTAAGGCTGGATGTTGTCTTTAAAAATCTTTAAAGTATTCATCACTCTAGCCCATTCTTCCATAACTGCTCTTTGCCAAGATCTTAAACAATACTATTGTTTTATCCTGTCATCAGAATATATAAAATGAGCTCATAAATTCTACTTTAGAACTGGGTGTGGTAGTGAATGCCTGTAATCCCAGTATTTGGTAGGCTGAGACAGGAGGATTGCAGATTCCAGGCCAGCCTCAGCAACATAGAGAGACCCTCAGCAACATAGTGATACTCTGTTTCAAAATAGAAAATAAAATAGGGTTAAAGGTGTAGCTTGGAGGTAGAATGTCCCTGGTTGAAACCCTAGTAACACACACACACACACACACACACACACACACACACACACACAATCTTACTTTAGGAAAGTTGTGTAATTCAAAGGGGGAATGAATATAAAGTGTAACTTTGCATATTCTCATGGAAACCAGAGTAAAATCCCATTCACAAATGGCATGAAATACCATTTTCAACCATTTAAAGATGAAATTCTCCCTCGTGCAAAGCTGTCCATGGGGTATAAATTACAAGCTCTTAGAACCATAAGGACCTGACATAACTATACATGTACAATCACTACCAGAGCATGGTGGAACCACTGCTAAGGTGGGACTGCATTGCCCACCCCAATTTATTCAAGCTGCTCAGGTGTCCTGGGAATGAACCTGCATTTCCCATGTGGAGTTGTATAGAACACTGATACTCTGAGAGTTAATGGGACCATGAATTCCTCTTTGAGAAATGCAAGAATAGACTGAAACTACTGATGGTAGATGAATATTTCCACTTATCTGATAATGCTGGCATCATGTAACCATAGACATGAGTGCAGCACCATTACTTGCTCTGAAGTTTCATTTAGAAGCCTTTCATGCTACAAAGAGTCCTGTAATTCTCCTGAACACAGGAAAAAGAAGTATGATAACTGTTGCAAGTGCATTCATAGGCTGCATATCCCAATATTTTTTATTTTTCATGGCAGTTATGTTCTAGCTGTTACCCTAGATGTGAGACCTAACTCTAGCTCTAGCCAGTTAACCAGCTGGGGTGAACCCAAGGAATGAGCTTCTTCATTATTCCTTGAAGAGGCCAGGCAGGAGATGTATACTTTTCATATAAACCAGTCAAGAGATATTTATAGAGATCTGTTTTATCCTACACCAATCTTGTACTCTATGTCAGGGTAAAACTTAGGAATCAGTTCTTGCCCCCAGACTATTAGGCAAAAAGTGATCGACAAACAATTTAACAGTTTGCCAGAATGGCTGCTACAAGCCAAGGTCATTTGGACAATTTTCCCTGGCATTTCCAGTGTGACAACTCTAGTTTAAGTGTTGATTTTACTTAACTCCATAGACTTTATTTGCAGTTTTCTTTTATTCTAAAGTATATATGCTACCACAATATTATTCTTAATATAATTTCTGTTTGAAAGGCTCCAAAGGCTACCCAGTTACCCTAGCTTAAAGTCCAAATTCTTAAGACTATTAATGCAAAAAATTGTATTTCCTGATTCTCATGATGCTTTCTAGGCTTTACTTTACACTCCTTTTGCATTTCACTTTGCATGCCTGTCCACATTCAACTACTCATAGCTTTGTTATCTGGGCAACACCAGCCTCCTACAGCATTTCTAATTTTTCTGGAGATTCCTCACTTCAAGGATCATAAAAATATAGCCACTTCCAATTGGTCTTTCTTGATTATTCATAGTTGCAATTCTTCCTTCTGTTTTTAATTCTCATGGTCATTGGTTGGCAAGTCTAATACTTAACCTCCTATTGCCTTGGGTAGAGAATATTGGCACTGGTAGAGGGCAAATACCCTAAGGACAAAGGTCAAGTGTTTATCTTCTTCTCACAACAGTGACTGGTAAATTCTAAATAAAAATATTAAATGAATTAGGTAATAACAATACAGGAATTAAAAGGAGAAGGTTAACTTCAATGTTAGTTGAGGTAATTAAGAGAGCCATAAACATGACAAGATTTTCAGAATTCTTCTACCTCTTTGTGGAGCTTCTCTGGAGGAATCTGAAGTCTTCCTAGGTGCAGGGGTCTCTACCCAGTGCCATGAAAGGGCCTGGTGGACTGGCAGAAGCCTGCTCTAGAGTACCGGGCCTCTCCCACATGGCAGTAATTCAGCATATTAATGGCAAAGATGGCGCTGGCGAATTCCTCAGGGGGAGGTCCCGCAGATAGTCCCACCTAGCCTCAGGAGGGCTGTGATAGGTAGTTACCTCCTTCCGTGCTCACAGACGACAGGCGTCTCTACCTATGATAGATTACAGGGGGGCATGGTGCCACACCCTACTAATTGCGAACTTCCTGTATTGCCTCTACTATAAAAGAGAGATGTGGCTTTCTAATAAATGAGATCTTGCTAGACTTGACTCCCGGTCCGAGGTATGTTTTTTTTTCGGGCCGTTCGGCGTCTGCCCCCCCCCCCCCCA
>PVJS01010234.1:37921-48618 GCA_004027185.1 Glis glis | reverse complement strand
TACTTTGGGAGGTGGAGACAGGAGGATCCGGGTTCACGGCCAGCCTCAGCTCTCTCGCTGTCTCTCTTTCTCTCTCTCTCCTCTTAGTGAGGCCCTCCGCAACTTCGTGAGACCCAGTTTCAAAATAAAGTATAAAAAATAGGGCCGGGGGCATAGCGCGGAGGTAGAACGCCCCTGCGTTCAATCCCCAGTACCGCAAAAAAAAAAAAAGATGCCTCATACCCTCAGAACAAGACAGACTGGACCCCAGAGCCACCTGCTCTTGAGCCGTCCCTCTCCATCTTGGCTGCCCATGTCAAGGCAGCCTCACCTGTCCTTACCACAACCCTATCCTCTTTCTAGTATCTTTCTTCCTTAACCACTCAAAACGAAAGTTAAGCAGAACCCCAGGAGACTCAATCAGCCAAGTTCCTGTAGAGGGGAGAGTGAGAGGAGGGCTAGGCTGAAGTTATTCCTTTATGGTGGTCTCTTGCTTCCACAGACAGCCACCTACCTTCAGTGCCTCTGCCTCTCTCACGATGCTGTATCTGCAAACAACCATGGAACTAACCCAGAGACTAGCCCTCCTGCTCCTAAAGTGCCTAGGGCGATTCTAGCTTCCCTTCCAGCTTGACCGGACCCTCAAGACAGACACCAGGCCTCAAATGGACACAGAGGACGAGCCCACAGAAGACTCTGTCCACTGCCTTGTAAACTACAAAAACTGGAGACCAAGGATAATGGTGTTGGTAAATAACTTAAAGTAAACCTGGGTTTTACCTTAGATTTACAGTTCAACATATAACCTTCAAGAAGCCTGAGACAGAACTGACACCTGGCAGTGATACGTCAACCCATGGGGAGTGAGGTCTGCAGCCCTGAACTGCTGCAATGTATGGGCAAGCAGCAGCCATCTCTGAAGAAGGCTCTATTCTGATCTCACCCACGACAATCACCAGCCCAACTTCCAAAACACACACACACACACACACACACACACACACACACACACACACTCTCTCTCTCTCTCTCTCTCTCCCTCTCACTCTCCCTCTCTCTCTCCCTCTCTCTCCTTTCCTCTCTCTGCTCAGAACCTGTACCTGGGGATTATGAATCATCTCTGAGCATGCGTAGTCTGTTAGAACCAGCAGAAACCAAGAAAACATACACATGAAATTTTAGCTGAGTGTCTGTTTTAGGTATTTGATCCAGGTATACTGCATCACTTTTGATGTACAGGTGAGACAGCATTCAAAGAAGGATTTAAAGAACAAGCTATATGCTCATAACTCATAAAGCCCAACAGTGAAACACACACCTAAATCTCAAATTAGCACAACAAAATGGTCTTGTTTAGTCAGTGCCAAGTTCTGTTAGAGAAAAACATGGGTCCTTAGCCTACAGTATTAGACTTTCATCCAAAAAATATTCACAAAATTGTAATTTTCAAAAATTTTTGCTTTAAAACCTTAATGTACGTGCTGTTTGGGAAGGATACTAACAAAGCTATTTCATTAGCCCTACCCACTGCACATGATTCACCACAACGCAAGGGAGGGATGAGGCCAAGAGCTAGGGCCATGCAGACAGAGGAGGCGCACCTCCTCTCATCCTGTGGCGCTCCGGCACTCTGCTCTTGAAGAGGAGACAAAGCACGAAGACCAACAACGCCATAGTGGGAGAAAAAAAGAAATGAACTCAAGATCAGGAAAAAGGACATTTACTGGCTTTAGTATCTGTAACGAGAAAGTCAAATGCCAATCGTTCCATTTCAACTTCATATGACTCAGCAATAAATTCTTCTAGAATTAGAGAAAAGAATCTAGCCTCGAGAGTGTACTCTTGAAAAAAGAGAATGTGGTGTGAGCCCAGCAGACAGAAAAAGACCTGCTGAAACTCAGCACTGACACTGACGCCACACAGGCAGGCACCTACCAAAACGTGACTGAAAATTAAAATCCCCTGTGAAAACGTAAATACAGGTAAGACTGTGAGACTAGATACTCTCTACTTGTATTTTATGTATGCAAGATTTCTCAAAATCATCAAACTCTTCCCCTTTAAGCTCTACTCTATTACTCTGAAAATGGACTAGGCCATAAAACTGAGAAAACATAAACCAAAACCTTTAGAAAAGCCAATTTCTACAACCCATCTCCAGCAGAGTGACTTTTCTGTTTTGTACTGACAGTGGGAATATGAGGGCTACTTATCTTGAAGCCAGAACAGGACACTGATACTAAAGAGAACAAGGAAGTCTCTGAAACACAAACCAGAGACTGCTAAGATGCAAATTAACCTGAGTGGAACGCTTAGGATCATCAGGTACTGGTTACAGTCTTATATAATAAGAAAATTCTATTTTCTTCTAGGTTTCAGACACATGACAGGCCTTCCAAGTATGGCAACAGGTAGCAAAGACTGATCTTAAAAACCCCTTCTAGCAAAAAGCAGAACATAACCTTGTATGAAGCATTGTTCAGCAGAGAAGCAGAGAACAACGTCAGAGATCACTGACCTGGTCCTCTTCTTCATCCTCATCCTCTGCCAGGCGCTGCCGGCCCACTTCATAGAGCCTGCACACCGTGTCCATGTTCAGGGCATCCATGCTGCTTTGATTCTGCAATGAAACACCCAGTCCACAAGGAGCAGTGAGCTTTCAGAAGGCCCACAGCCACGCCTCCGCAATGAGTGGTACCCAAACCTGGACCCTGTAACTATCAAAGTTTCCAATACCTAAAACTTGATCCAACTCTGAAAATATTATACCTAGGACGCAAAAGGAAAGAAATACAGAATGAGAAAACTTGGGAAGAGAGGTTTAGAAGATTAGGAGAAACCACGATCCTTAGAACAAACCAGTCTTGCTATGACAAGAGTCCTCTGAGAAAGGTATAACAGTGGGAGTCCAGGAGAGAGGACTCTACGCTGTCTTACAATGAGATTTTCTTACTAGTTCTCTTGTATTATTATCTTCTAAACTCTATCAATTGAATAGATTCTCAAAAATATACCATCAGAGCAGGGTGTGGAGGCACACACCTGTAATCCTAGTACTTGAGAGGCTGAAACAGAAGGATTGCAGGCTTAAGGCCAGCCTCAGCAACTTAGCGAGACCCTGTTTCAAAATAAAAAATAAAATAGGGTGTAGCTCAGAGGTAGAATGACCCTGAGTTCAATCTCCAGTACCAAAAAAAAAAAAACCAGCCATCAGGAATGTTATCAACTTTGGAACACATCTGATATCAGACAAAATGACTCTAGTGTAACATGAAAATGATCCTACATGTCAATAAAAAAAAAAAGGCAGGGTCTCTGCAAAGCCCCTTACCTCAATGACAGCAAGATAGCAGTCTTTGGTGTCTGTACACAGGTCAAAAATGTTCCGCTTCACGTCAATGGTCGCTGGAAAATAGAAGGAGACGAGACTCAGGATTGGAATATAGCTATGACCTTAAAACCTGCTTTCCCTCTATAGGAATTCAAGGTGAATGTTCATAAACATTTCCAGAACTCCTCTCCTCTCCAGTGAAAAGTTATAGTCCTACTGGAAAGTATTGTCACCATTTTTTTGGTTTTGTATTGTTTTGTTTAGTTTAGTTTGGTACTGGGGATTGAACATAGGGGCCTTTTACCTCTGAGCTACACCCCAGCCCTATTCTTTTTCTTTCTGAAACAGGAGCTTGTTAAGTTGCTGAGGCCGGCCTCATCAAACCTGCAATCCTCCCACCTCTGCCTCCCAAGTGCTGGGATTACAGGCATGTGCCACTGCCACCAGGTCCAGCCACATGAATTGTGTGTGTGTGTGCGGTACTGGGGATAGAACCCAGGGGCACTCTACCTCTGAGCTACACCCCCAGCCCTATTTTATTTTTTATTTTGAAACAAGGTCTCACTAAGTTGCAGAGGTCCTCACTACTTGCTGAGGCTGGCCACGAACCTGCAACCCTCCTGTCTCAGCCTCCCATGTGGTAGGATTACAGGCGTGCTCCCCGACACCCGGTTCTAAAGTGGAGTATCTTAAAGGCGGAACACTGAGACATGAGAAGTGACCGATGCCTGCCTCTTCATGCTCACCTATGGGCTTGTAGTCAGTTGCGTTAAATGTTCGGAAGGATGAACCAAAGGGGCTCTTCATCCTCTCTTCCATTAAGTCATCTTCATCATCTGCCTGCAACATAGCTAGTAGGGAAGAAAGGGAGTAACAAAAACCATTAAGAATCAGAAACATCCCCTCTTCACAAGTGCAGAAAATTCTAACAGCCAATCAAGATTTCAGCGAGTTTCCCTGTAAATAAATGTACTCTGCAAGTTAGTTCCTCCCCAAATGTCCTCCTGGTATAGCCCAACCTATTATGGCAAACAATATCCTTAACTTCTCATCTAGCTCCCAGTAAGTTTTACAGCTGAAGGCTTACGAAATCCCAAAATAATAAATGCAAAGGGGTTTTTGTTTGTTTTGCTTCTTTTTTTGGTACTAGGGACTAAACCCAGGGGCATTCTACCTCTGAGCTATACCCTCAGCCCTACTTAATTTTTATTTTGAAACAGGGTCTCACTAGGGTGCTAAGGCTGGCCTCAAACCTGCGATCCTTCTGTCTCAGCCTCCCACGTACTGGGATTACAGTCGGGGGCCACCACGCCTGGCTACAAATACAAAGGTTTTTAAGTGCATAATGAAACATGTGGAGATTAATGTATGAAATTTTTTTCTATACAAAATTTGTTTTCTTCAAAAATCAGTTGCCTTTCACTCTACTTCAACATTATTTTTACCTTCTCTATTGTCACCATTATACTAACATTTTTGTTTCTGTTAAAACTTTAAAGTGCTTTTCAAAAGTGAAAGATATTTCCAAAAAGGAAATATTCAATTAAGTGGGGGGGGGCACAGTAGGAGAAAGGAGAATGAAGTGCACGGCTTATTACCTCCATACATGACTGTCCCCGTGTGGTTGAACACCACTCGACACTGATCCAGAGCAGGAACAGTATGTAAAAGATGGAAAGTCCGAAGGTCCCACTTAGAGAGCAATGGTCAAGGAGAACTTTACAAAGAAGCTCTTATCTAACCTCATGGAAACACTGAAACATCACTTTTTCCCCCCTCCTGCTAGGTACTGATACTTTAAAAGTCCATACATGCCAGGCATGGTGGCGCCTGCCTATAATCCCAGTACTTGGGAGGCTGAGACTTGAGGATTGTAGATTCGAAGCCAGCCTCAGCAAATTAGCAAGATCCTGTTTCCAAATAAAAATTAAAATTGAGCTGGGGTATAGCTTAGAGGTAGAATTCCTCTGAGTTCAATCCCTAGCACCAAAAAAAAGTTAATACATATTATTGAATGATATCCCTAAAAATATTGCACAGTATTCTCAACTATGTAAATGCTTCAATGCTCCCAATAGTAGCACTTCATTTTCCTCTTCTATCTAGCAACTGACCTCTATTGAGCAAAAATAAAATCCTTCCAAAGATACATAGAAAACGTGCTAGTGAAAGTCATCACTAACTACCAACATCAATAACAGTCTGCTAGAGATTAACATTTCAAAGGACAGGCATCACATTATTATCAATGTGGGAACTTGAGGTACCAGTAGAACAGAAATAATTTCTGCATAACAAACCAGATAAAAAATGGAAAAGAAAGACCTAAGTGTAAAGGATACAATCTCAGTGTTAATGATGACCTCCAGTCCATTCGGATGGAAAACGCCACTGATGTTCATGTTGAACTTGTCAAACTTGTGGATGGCCTGTGCAGAGCGGACATCCCAGAGGACGCCATCATTTAAGACAAGATCATCTGTAGGATTAAAGGTGGCACAGTTCCTCTTGTAGTTGTTGGCAAGATCTGGGTTAAACAGAGTCAACAGCTTGTTGCCAGTCTGAATATCATAAATCTTTAGAGAAGAAGGGGTGGGAAGAAAAAAATCAGACCAATTCATCCATTGACAAATGTAAAGAAAAACACTGTAAAATACCTCTCCCATGCTTTACAAAAGCCCCAAATTACTAAAGCCCTCATGTAAAATGACTGGAAAATAGGAAAATCACACCCACCCAAGCAAAGTTTAAATCTTTGGTTCTCATTCAAGGTTTAAAAAATCCTTTTTCCATCCAGGCGTGGTGGTACATGCTTGCAATCCCAGAACTTGGGAGGCTGAGACAGGAGGATCGCAGGTTCGCAGCCAGCCTCAGCTACTTATTGAGGCCCTCTGCAACTTAGTGAGACCCTGTTTCAAAATAAAGAATAAAAAATAGGGCTGGGGGGGTGTGGCTCAGAGGTAGAATGTCCCTGGGTTCAATCCCCAGTACCACACAAAAAAAAGCTTTTTTGCCACCAGTAAGAAACTGCATTTGGGATTTTTAAAAAACAAACAAAACTTTTCCTCCCTTCTTCAAGAAAAAGAAAATGTTTCTAATATTAAAACTGAGATATTAGCTGGGCATGGTGGTAGACGCTTATAATCCTAGTACTTGGGAGGCTGAGATAGGAGGATCACAGGTTTGTGGCCAGCCTCAGCTACTTAGGCCCTCCACAACTTAGTGAGACCCTGTTTCAAAATAAAGAATAAAAAATAGGGCGCCGGGCGTGGTGGCGCACGCTTGTAATCCCAGTACTTTGGGAGGCGGAGACCGGAGGATCCGGGTTCGCGGCCAGCCTCAGTGCGCGCGCTCTCTCTCTCCCTCCCCGTCTCTCTCTCTCTCTTTACTTAATGAGGTCCTCTGCAACTTCGTGAGACCCGGTTTCAAAAAAATAAAGTATATAAAATAGGGCCAGGGGTGTAGCGCGGAGGTAGAACGCCCCTGGATTCAATCCTCAGTACCGCAAAAAAAAAAAAAAAGAATAAAAAATAGGGCTGGGGGGGTAGCTCGGAGGTAGAATGCCCCAGGGTTCAATCCCCAGTACCACACACAAAACAAAACAAAAAAACCCTGAGATATTCTCCACATGGATTAAGGATTACCCACTGAATGTTCTTTAAGGGTTACTTTTTGGAGAAAGGCATCAATATCCTTTTCTCCTTAAAATCTCCCAATGTACACATTTAGCCCCACCTTACTAAAGATTCCCAAAGTCTACAATGTGCAACTCATGCAGAGACCAGATATTTCCCATCAATTTATAGACACACTCTGACACTTCCAATCTTTACAAAAAATCCACCATTGATATAGGAACAAATAAGGAGACACCACAAGGAAACAATCAAACAAATCCAGATCATGAGACAAGACAACTAGCCTGGTCTCTTCAAAAGTCAATGTCATGAAAACTGGAGAAATGGTTCTTGGCTTTAAAACATTAATAAGACATAACAACCAAATGCAATATGTGAATCTTGGCTGGATCCTGGTTCAAAAAAAAGAAAAACATTTGAAACCAAATACATCAGGAGCAACGGGGAAAATTGAATATGGACTAGATCTTAGGTGATATTTGGTAATTATGGTAATTTTCTTAAATTTGATAACTGATTAAGTAATGAAGTATCTATTGTTAGGATATACATGCTGTAAGACTAGAATAAAATGCCATGATGATGTTTGCAACTTACTTTCAAATGATTCAGAAAAACATTCTACATTTACACAGAAAATATGGTAAAATATTAAACAGATGAATCTAGGCAGTGGATATATGTACTATTCTCTCAATTTTTCTATTATGTTTTATTATTTTCAAATGAAAAGTTGGAGCCGGGCATGGTGGTGCACGCTTGTAATCCCAGTACTAGGGAGGCTGAGACCAGAGGATCCAGGTTCCCGGCCAGCCCTCCACAACTTAGTGAACCCTGTTTCAAAATAAAGAATAAAAAATAGGGCTGGGGTGTAGCTCGGAGGTAGAATGCCCCTGGGTCCAATCCCCAGTACCGCAAAAAAAAAAAAAAAAAGAGTTGGGAGAAAACTCATCTCTAAATTTACCACCCCATTTCCTCCCCAAGCGGCTACCCTACTTCTCTGCTTTGGTTTTCAACAAAAACGCCTTAAAAGAATGATGTACATAGTGTGTCCATTTCTCTTCCTTTCTTTCATAAACCCACTCGTCCCAACAGTATACAGAACTTTTTCTTTTTTGGTACTGGGGATTGAATCCAGGGGATTTCTACCTATGAGCTACACCGCCAGCCCTTTTTTTCTTTTTATTTATTTTGAAATAGGGTCTTGCTAAGTTGCTGATGCTGGCCTCAAACCTGCAATCCTCCTGTCTCAGCCTCCCAAGTACTAGGATTACAGGCGTGGGCCACCATGCCCAGCTCAGAGCTATTTCTTGATGCAGATAACAATAGCCTCCACATTGCTAAATCAAAGTCTCCTTTTAGTTCTGATGAATTCATTCTATGCCACTCATCAGTACTGTTTCTGATTCACTGATCAATCCTTCCCTGCTGTACAAGTCTTCCATTGGCTTCTAGGGAATCTCTTTCCCAGGTTTCCTTCTGCCTCACTGGCCACTTTCTCTAGTCCTCCTTCCCAAGTTCCTCTTGATTTGCCAACTTTTAAATACAAGGGCACATACAGGGCTCTGTCCTCATACCTTTTCTCTTCTCTAGTGCCCTTGATCTCATCCAAATGCATGGCTCAAAAACTACCAACATCTGTATAATCCCCATGCATACATCCCTCATCCCAGACCTTTCTCCTGAACTCTCAAACCATATATTCAACTACCTATTCCCTACTGAATATCTAATAGAATCTCAACCTGCACATGTCCAAAACCCCAGGATCGAAGCTCATTATTTCTCACTGTCTCCACCATGCCTACCTGGGCCAAATTCCATCATTATTCTCACATGTTGGCCGGTATAACATGCCCCTTCCTAACTGGAAGGCTACTCTTTTCTTATGAAAACCGAAATCACACTATAATAATTTTACATGCAATCACATATCCTCAGAAGCCAAAGGTCCTAACTACAAAATATGGCCGCCTCACTGACCTCAGTTCTTCACTTCTCCTCTTCCTCCCTCCTCCCAGGCACGGGTTTTTCCCCTCCATTCCCTCAGCCTTAAAACACTCTTTTGGGCTGGCGATGTAGCTCGGTGGTAAAGCGCATGCTTAGCATGCATGAGGCCCTGGGTTCAATTACCAGTACCACCAAAACAAAACAAAAAAACACTCTTCAAATACCTGCATGTCAGGACTCTGCTGGAACATTACCTAATCAGTGATGCTAGCTATCCTAATAAAAACAGAAGTCCTCCACACCACCAACAGGCATTTGCTACCTCTTCCCTTGCTTTCTTTTTCTCTGCAGCACTTACCACAAATACACCATATATTTGCTTCTTTAATTATTGCCTCCCCAGTGAGACTCCATAAAGGCTGGGACCTTATATCATCTAAAACTTGGTAGAAACTCAAAAATATCTGCTAGGCTAATAATTTATTTCTCAAATTGCCAGATTAACTTCATGTCCAGTCCTTTCACATTTTTCCCTTATAGCTTAGAACTACTTTATTACACTTTTAGATTCTAACTGGAAAGAAAATCACTGAGTAATTCCTAGCTGCGCACAGGACTCAGGTCCTCACCATTCGGTCCAGAAGGCTTAGGCATGAACACACGGGGAAAGCAGCTTGAGAGCAGAGGGCTCTGAAGTACTTACATGGGCAATGTCTCCTTTTGTGCCTATGACCCGATCCTGAGAGTGCTTACTGAACTCAACATAATGGTCTTCTGTGAAGGAATGCCTACAGACAAACAACACAAGTACTGAGGTGACACCTTCAGGACATACACCTTCAACCAGCTGAAAATAAGGGCAATACTCAGCCTCTGGCACCACCATACTCACCTGAAGACCCTTGGCCTCCAAACAGAAAACCACTGTGCACTTGGATTACACAGGAAATTCCTTCTATCTTTACACCCAAGCAGACCCCAAATAATTAATGGAAATTCTTGGTTAGAGAAATAGCTAATAGAATACATGTGCCTTTGAAATACCCCAGCAAAGAGTACAATTGTCATATAGGAACATAAGAAAATACATAAATGTCAGCTGGGTGTGGTGGCACATGCCTGTAATCTCAGTACTTGGAGGTTGAGATTGGAGGATCGCAGGTTCAAGGACAGCCTCAGCAACCTAGTGAGACCCTCTTTCAAAACAAAAAATAAAAAGGGCTGGGGGTACAGCTCAGAGGTAGAATGTCCCTGGGTTCAATCCCCAGTAGCACCAGAAAAAAAAAAAAAAGAATATTTAGGAATTGAGAAAGATAAAATCTTACTAAATATAAGCCTCTGATGAGGAAAAAAGAAGTTACCAATAGCTCATATCATTCCTCTTTTCCTAAAAGGCTTTCAGCCTAAAACTGAATGAAGGGGAATATAAATTAGGTAAACAAAGCACAAAATACACTAGGCTACAAAAGTAAATACATACTTCATATCGAATACTGATTTCATTCCCCAAAGTGCAGACAAAGGCTGGCTCCAGGTAGCAGATGTCAGCAGCAAGGACCCATCCTAGAAGAAGAAGGCCAAGGTAATCACATGTGTTTACATATACACAGATGGAACTATCTGCCATTAGCATTTTTTTTAATTTTTTTTTTTTTTTGTGGTACCGGGGATTGAATGCAGGGGCGTTCTACCTCCGCGCTACGCCCCCGGCCCTATTTTTTATGCTTTATTTTTGAAACTGGGTCTCACGAAGTTGCGGAGGGCCCCACTAGGGAGAGAGAGAGAGAGAGAGAGAGAGA
>PVJS01010234.1:0-37821 GCA_004027185.1 Glis glis | reverse complement strand
CACTTGTAATTCTAGTACGTGGGAGGCTGAGACAAGAGGATCGGCAACATAGCCTCAACAACATAGCGAGACTCTCAGCAACCTGGTGAGACCCTGTTTCAAACTAAAAAATAAAATAGGCCTGGGGGTGTGGCTTAGAGGTAGAACTCCCCTGGGTTCAATCCCCAGTACCAAAAAAAAAAAAAAACACAGCTGGCCGGGCGTGGTGGCGCACGCTTGTAATCCCAGTACTTTGGGAGGCGGAGACTGGAGGATCTGGGTTCACGGCCAGCCTCAGCTCTCTCGCTCTCTCTCTACCTAGTGAGGCCCTCCGCAACTTCGTGAGACCCGGTTTCAAAATAAAGTATAAAAAATAGGGCCGGGGGCGTAGCGCGGAGGTAGAATGCCCCTGCGTTCAATCCCCGGTACCGCAAAAAAAAAAAAAACAGTTGGAGTAAAGAGAAAATAAAAATCTCTCCAGAACCAAGAAATGCTCAGAAGCCTCTAGAATCTAAATACATGTATCTGTAGTGCCCTGCGAAAAAAAATTAGATTTAAAAGAATAGTAAATCCTCCTAAACTAGTAAAAAAAAAAAAAAAAAGTAATAACAATAGTTCTAAGGGGAAAAAACTTGGTGTCATAGACGGTTCCTCTTGTTAGGTGACCATGTTCCTTAGTTACCCATTGAAATGTGAGTGGCTCTTTTCAAAAAGAAAGCCCAATAGAGTCTGAGCCTCCTTTACTCCAGTTCACCAACCTGTTTTAGAATGATTGAGAGCATCAGGGAAGGGACCTTACCCTGGAAGGTTCAAGGTGTGTGATGGCTGAGTTGTGACAGTTATAGCTGGCCTCCTCCTGTCCACTAAACACATTGTAGAGCTTCAGCTGTCCCGTGCAGGTGCCCAGCATCAGGAACCGCTCCCGTGCTGAGAATGCACAGCAGGTGAACCCACTCTCATCTTCATTGGCTTCCCGGAACACTGAAATAGGACGAAATCTAAGCAACAAAACAAAAAAATCAGAGACAAAAAAAAAAGGACAGAAACTCTGTAAAAGCAAACTTTCCTAGAAGATGTGAAAGAAAAAAACATAAAGCATTATATTTCAAAAAGTAATTTCTTCTGAAATATCAGTGGTTCATTTTCATTTTAAATGAGAGAAAAGGACCTCCACTTACAAATTTAAACAAAAGTTCTGAGTCTATAGCTCGTGATCCCACCACCTATGTAAGTTTTGTCAAGGATCAGAATGGAAGGCGACTTGGACAAGCACGAAAGCAAGATTGGGAACGTGGTGAGGGATGGTGTCTTGTGTGGGTTCTAGAAAACATACTGGTTGTGATGACAGCATACCAATATATTGCTAATAAACACACAAGGAACCTATGGTTGACAAAAAGTGGTAGACTTACATAGTTCATGTATTACATAAAATGACAATGCTAACAAATTGTTTCTCAACTAATCACTCTATGCCAATACTGCCCACTTTGAGCTAAAAAGAAGAATCATTTCAATTTCCAGCGAGTGAGGGGGCCTCTCCTTACCTGCTGAAGATAAGGTGCCTATCAAAGCATCCGCCATCTACCCCTCCATATTTTGGAAATGACGCCCTGCGGTTTAGCCTTGAGGTAAAGTTTATTGGCGCTTGCCGCCTCTGTTTTGGCTCAGGACATTGGTGAGGAGTAAAGAGAGAGAAAGGTGGGCAGGTGGCAACTGGGTTCTTGCAGCGAGCATGTTGCTCTCTAAGATATTCTGTGATGATACTGTCCAGCGTAGGTGGGGAAGGAAGATGTCTATCCAACTGCTTTTTTATGGCTGGGCTTTGGCTGTAGGCGCCATGGTCCGACTTCTGCCGCAACACTCTGATTTTCCTGCCATTACAGGGTGACGGCCTCTCTCTGATAAAACTGATCCTACCAATCAAAGGAGAATTGCCTGAATAGGATGGACCGGGCAGAGCTAGTGAACTCTGGGGGGGCCGTGGTTGAGGATGGGCAGTGGGGGCAGAAGGGGCAGAGGCACCCACAGCAGCATGGCTGCCCAGTCGAGTTGCAATGCCATTGGCGATACGAGGGGTTCGGGGAAGAGAGACAGGAGAAGCAGCAGCAGTTACTGGGGTGAAGGCAGAAGAATGGGAGGCGGCAGTCATGGGCAGGTCAGCCTCTTTCGTCAGCACAGTTGCTGTCTCTCCAAGCCCTTTAGAAATGAGATGGTTTCGTATCAACAGAAGCAGCTCTTTCTCAGGGAAGGAGATCCTTGATTGAGCAACAACATCTGCTTTCTGCAGTCGCGCCAGGGACACATCGGTGCCAATGAGAAGGGGCTTTCCTGACACCCGTTCGATGAGCTCAGCGGCATACTTGCAGAATTTGACATGGTCACTGCGCTTGTCCTGTAGCACAGGCTCCTTCATCAACTGCTGGATCTGGCAGCTGCTGAAAAGGGGCAGTTTGCTGATGATCTGCCGGACAGTGCTACTTCGAGACAGGCCCACCAGTGCCTTGCAGGCCAGAGCCCGGATCTGGTCTGCGTCTGTGATGGGCATCTTTATGGACAGTAAGGACAGAAGCACCTTGATGCCATTGTTGGACTGGACCACATTCCACATCTTGGCCAGGGTGTGCTCACTGCTCTTGGGGGTCTGAGGCAGCTTTCTCCGAGGAGTTCCAGAGATAAATTTGCCAATACTAGATATTCGGTTATCCGGACCACACACACAATTGATGATAATTTGAAGTGCTGACTTCTGAATTTCAGCATCATGGATAAAGAACTCACCCTCAGCCACTCCCAATATAATGCTGATACCTATGAGGAGGAAAAAAATTATACAATCAGTTCTTCTACAATATATTTTTATGATGTTAATACTTCACAATAGTTGTTAAACAAGGAGGAAAGATTTCAATATTATGTGGAAATCACCAAGGTTCATGTGCAATTTTTCCCAGATAAGGAGATCAAAAAGAGTAGGAATAAATTAAAATCTTCTGTAGGAAAGGAAAAAGCCTTGAACTCAGCTACTACCATGGCAGCAGGAACTGTTACATCTACATATTAATAAAATTAGCCAGGTGTGGTGGAGCACAACAAGCAACAACAAAAACGGCAAGGTACAACTTACCTACAGTGGAGATAGTAGAACCGGCCTCGTCCAATACATCCACCGATTCTGCCAACTGAAGCTGGATTTTTGGCACCACAGTGAGAATCGCCAGGACATCCAAAGCAAAGCGCACAGTGTCATTCCTGTACAGGAAGAATAATTAATCGAAGGAAAACTACAACGCAGTCACAAGAAACAGTAAGTTTTTAAAAGAAAGATAACTAAAGCCGGGCATGGTGGCATGCGCTTGTAATCCCAGTACTTGGGAGGCTGAGACAGGAGGATCGCCAGTTCAAGACCAGCCTCAGCAACTTAGTGAGAACGTGTTTCAAAATAAGAAATAAAATAGGAATCTGGTGTGGTGGCTCATGCCTATAATCCTAGTACATTGGAGGCTGAGACATGAGGATCGCTAGTTTGAGGACAGCTTAAGCAAGTAGTGAGACTCTCATCAACCTAGCAAGACTCTGTTTCAAAATAAAAATAAAAGCCAGGCATGGTGGGGCACACGTGTAATCCCAATACTTGGGAGGCTGAGACAAGAGGATCGCAGGTTCAAAGCCAGTCTCAGCAACTTAGCAAGGCTCTCAAGCAACCTAGTGAGATCCTGTTTCCAAATAAGAAATAAAAAGGGCTGGGGATGTAGCTTGGAGGTAGAATGTTTCTGGATTCAATCCCCAGTACCAAAATATAAAATAAAATAAAAATTTAAAAATAGGGCTGGGGGTATAGCTCAAAGGTAAACTGCCCTTGGATTCCATCCCCAATACCACTAAAAAAAGAAAGAGCCGGGCATGGTGGTGCACGCTTGTAATCCCAATACTTTGGGAGGCGGAGACCGGAGGATCTGGGTTTGCGGCCAGCCTCAGTTCGCTCGCGCGCTCTCTCTCTCTCTCTCTCTCTCTCTCTCTCTCTCTCTCCTTAGTGAGGCCCTCCGCAACTTCGCGAGACCCAGTTTCAAAATAAAGTATTAAAAAAATAGGGCCGGGGGTGTAGCGCGGAGGTAGAATGCCCCTGCGTTCAAACCCTGGTACCGCAAAAAAAAAAAAAAAAGAAAGAAAGAAAGAAATTAGGGCTTGGGGTGTAGCTCGGAGGCAGAATGCCCCTAGGTTCCATCCCCCAGTACCACAAAAAAAAAAAAGATAATCAGAATCACCACATATATGACTCTTCCAATGATCTTGACATCAAGATAGAATTTTTAAGTCACCATGACATTACTTGCAAAAAACACGGTTGTAATTTTTTTGTGTGTGGTACTAGAAATTGAACCCAGGGGCATTCTACCTCTGAGCTACACTCCCAGCCCTGTTGTATTTTTATTTTTATTTTGAAACAGTCTCCCTAGGTTGATGAGAGTCTCACTACCTGCTGAGGCTGGCCTTGAACCTGCAATCCTCCTGTCTCAGCCTCCCAAGTAACTGGGATTACAAGTGTGTGCCACCACACCCAGCTGGGAAGGAATTTTTATCCATCAAACCACTACAATTAAAAACAAGAAGTTGGGCGTGGTGGCGCACGCTTGTAATCCCAGTACGTGGGAGGCTGAGACAGGAAGATCCGGGTTCGCGGCCAGCCTCAGCTACTTAATGAGGCCTTCTGCAACTTAGTGAGACCCTGTTTCAAAATAAAGAATAAAAAAAATAGGGCTGGGGGTGTAGCTTGGAGGTAGAATGCCCCTGGGTTCCATCGCCAGTACCGCAAAAAAAAAAAAAAAAAAAAACAAGGTGGACAGGGTGGTGCACACTAGTTATCCCAGAACTTGGGAGGCTGAAACAGGATTGCAGGTTCAAAGCCAGCGTCAACAATTTAGCAAGGCCCTCAGCACCTTTAGCAAGAACCTATTTCAAAATAAAAAATTTTAAAAGGGCTGGGGGTGTCGCTCAGAGGTAGAATGCCCCTGGGCTGCATTCCCAGTACCACAAAAAAATAATAAATAAATACAAATAAAAAATAAAAGGGGCTGGGCATGGTGGCACACACTTGTAATGCCAGTACTTGGGAGGCTGAGAGAGGAGGATCACAGGTTCGTGGCCAGCCTCAGCAACTTAGTGAGACCGTTTCAAAATAAAAAATAAAATAGGGCTGGGGTATAGGCTCAGCATTAGAATGCTCCTGGGTTCAATCCCAAGTACCAAAAAAAAGGAAGGCAGGGAGGGAGGAAGGGAAGGGAATCAGAAGTACAAACAAGTATCTTTGTACAGGCAAAGCAGCCCCGATCCAAAATGCTTGGGACGCCAAGTGTTTCACAGTTTTCTGGACTTTGGAATATTTCCATAAACTTTACCAGATGAATATCCCTAATCCAAAAAATCTAAAATCTGAAATGCTGCAAAACAAAAGAAAAAATGATAAACTAACATGCAGCCATTGACAATCACTATTAAAAACTCTGAAGGACAAGGAAAAGGCTCAAAATACAACATTAATGAAACAGAAAATGTAAGATAGAGTCAGGCACATGCCTGTAATGCCAGCACTTGGGAAGCTGGGAGAGAAGGATCCCAAATTGGAGGCCAGTCTCAACAACTTAGCAAGACCCTGCTTGAAAATAAAAAATAGCCAGGCATGGGGGAGCACGCTTGTAATCCCAGTATTTGGGAGGCTGAGATAAGAGGATCACAGATTCGTAGCCAGCCTCAGCAACTTAGGGAGGCACTCCCCAACTTAGTGAGACCCTGTTTCAAATTTGAAATTAAAATGGTGCTGGGAGTGTGGCTCAGATGTAGAACGACCCTGGGTTCAATCCCCAGTATGACCAAATAAAAAATAAAAAATAAAGGCATGCACCATACCACACCTGGCTGAGAGTTTCAAAATAAAAACTAAAATAGGTTGGGGGTGTAGTTCAGAGGCAGAACACCCCTGGATTTAATACCCAGTACCACAAAAGAAAAAAAAAGGTACCCCACTAGATTTAGTATCTTAAAATTTAGCAAACAACTATACGTCCCATAAATAAGCCCCTCCTGTCTTTACAGCAGTGGGAAGACAGGGAAAAGGCAGTTAAGAAATGCTATCTACAAACATCGCTATATTTATTTAATTAATTAATTAATTAATTAATTTTGCAGTACTGGGGACTGAACCCAGGGGCATCCTAACTCTGAGCTACACCCCCAGTCCTATTTTTATTCTTTATTTTGAAACAGGGTCTAAGTTGCGGAGGGCCTCACTAGCTGAGACTGGCCACCAACCTGTGATCCTCCTGTCTCAGCTTCCCAAGTACTGGGATTACAAGCATGCACCACCACGCCCGGCTCGCTACTATTTTTCTTAGACATTCATCTCTTCCAAAGGATAGTTTTCTTTTCTTTTCTTTTCTTTTCTTTTCTTTTCTTGTTTTGGTGTTGGGGATTGAACCCAGGGGCATTCTACCTGGGTTTTTATTTTTATTTTGAAACAGGGTCTGGCTAGGTTGATGAGAGTCTCACTACTTGCTGAGGCTGGTCTCGAACCTGCAATCCTCCTGTTTCAGCCTCCCAAGTACTGGGATTTCAGGCGTATACCTCCATGCCCAGCTAGTTTTAATTCTTTTTTTTACCAGCAGAGCCCACATAGGGTGAATGTATATCTGGAGATTTTATCAGTTGCCCTTTTATGAGCTTCACCAGACTCTGCTAACTGTCTTTAACTGAACTGTAAAAATCATGTGTGTGTTGAAAAGAGCAAAAGGTAGTTTTATGCGAAAGTAAGATAAAAGTTATTTACAGTTGTGAAGTAGAAGACATTTAAATTGTAAGTACCAAAGAATAATGGACCCCAGCCTCAAGACAGGACTTCAACACAGCTCTAAAACTAATAAATGTAAACTATGTAACTTCTCTGAAAGTACAGATGTTGATCCTTGCCTACTGCACAATGTTTACAATCACTCAATCATATACAGGAAAGGATACAATGTTAAGTTAAAAATCACATTTTCATGCTTAATCTCTTTTCTCAGATTTCATTTAAGTGTACACTATATGCAAACCAAACCAACATCAACTTGAGCAAAATCACAAAGCAGGAGCAAATGTCATTTGAAACCTCTCCCACCTTGCATAATAGGTCTTCCAATTGCAGGCAATAGAAATAAGCTGCAACAAGAGCTGCACACAAGAGAGTTTGAGGAAGACTTCTGCTGGTTCCCAGTATAGCTGCGCTGGGCCATATTCTATCAAAAACTCCATCATCTCCACAATCTGTTCATGAGTATATGAACACGCCTATAAGGAAAGATATGTATTACATGTAACTCCAGCATCTGCCTGCCATCTTCTCAAGCACAGCCGTTAAGTTTTCTTTCTTTTTTTTTTTTTTTTTTTTTTGGTGGCACTGGGGGATTGAATCCAGGGGCATTCTACCTCCAAGCTACACCCCCAGTCCTATTTTTATTTTGAAACAGGGTCTCACCAGGTTGATGAGTCTCACTACTTGCTGAGGCTGTCCTCAAACCTGCGATCCTGCTGTTTCAGCCTCCCAACTCTTAGAAGCATGCGCCACCACGCCCGGCTTAGCCGATAGGTTTTAATAATAACTTTCCAACTCCACAGTTCTTGAGTCAATAGCCCGTATGTGAAGCAATGACTATTTGATGTTTAATCATTTTTCCCACGAAAATAACAAAAAGTTCTTTTGTGCAGATATTTCATGGCTTAAGACGAGAACAAGGCACCAGGTAACTGGTTTCTTTTCAATTTGTGATTTTTAAAACATGCAGATACTGATCTTAATCCCAAAATATATCAAATAAGTTCCAAAATTATAAAGAAGTAACTATAGAAACATTCTTTCCAAAAAGAAATTCTGCACAGGAGGCAATTTATAAAAGAAAGCACTTTTTTCTTATTTTGCTTGTTTGTTATAAAAGAAAGCACTTTTTTCTTATTTTGCTTGTTTTATTTTGTGGTACTGGGGATTGAACCCAGGGGCATTCTACCTCCAAGCTACACCTTCAGCCCTATTTTATTTAATTTCGAAACAGGGTCTTGCTAATTTGCTGAAGCTGACCTCAAACCTGCAAGCCTCCTGTCTCAGCCTCCCTAGTACCAGAATTATAGGCATGTGGTACCACGCCCCGCTAAAGAAATCTCTTTAAAACACACTTCAGTTCATCCTTTTGTTCTAGTACTCCAGAAAAGTAAAAACTGGGAGCAAAATAAGTCCTTGAAATTCACCTATTACATCCACTTTCAATTGTTCTGCTTCCATACAGGGCAAGTAAAATCCAACAACGTATATCCACAGACTCCACTGATCTGAATGTGAGTTTTAGACTGCAGATGTTACAGAGAGTTAATAAGATTGTCCTTTTAAAACTGCATCCTTGGGCTGGGCTATAGTTCAGCTTGCCTAGCATGTACAAGGCCCTGGGTGATACCCACCACCATACAGAAAAAAAAAAGACTACATCCTCTTACCTTGTACGGGGGTTGAGGGTGAACAAGAATGCCACCCTCAGTCCTCTGAAGTGACTGTTTCACTTGTTCCAATTTAATAGCCAGGTGAGCCTCAAAGTACTTGCGCAAGGCCATGCAGGTGTGTTTCCCAGTTTGGCGGCTAGCAAATATTTCATCATCACTCAGAAGTGCACCTTGATCTTCCAAATTTAGAATCTCCAAAGTACTGATCTATTAACAAACAGGTAAAAGATTGGGGTAGAAGAGGAAAGAACAGGCAGGAAGAGAAAAGTAAAGGAAAAAGATTTTGATAAACTTTTCTGCTCAAAAAGATAGACAAATATCAAAGCATACCTATGTATAGAACTGGCTAATAGTAGACATATGAAAGCAAAGCATTAAACCCATATTGAAAAATGACACAGCTCTCAATCATGTTAAAAGATATACAAACATGAGCTGGGTGTGGTGGTGCACACTTGTAATCCCAGTACTTGGGAGACTGAGACAGGAGGATCGCAGGTTCACAGCCAGCCTCAGCAACTCGTAAGGCCCTCTGCAACTTAGGGCTGGGGATGTAGCTTGGAGGCAGAATGCCCCTGGATTCAATCCCCAGTGCCACAAACAAAGAAAAAGATATACAAACATGAACTTGTTGCCTTTTTCTTTTCCTTTTTGGTACCAGGGATTAAACCCAGGAGCATTCTACCTCTGAGCTACACCCCCAGCCCTATTTCTTTATTTTTATTTTTGAAACAGGATCTTGCTAAGTTGCTGAGGGTCTTGCTATGTTGCTGAGGCTGGCCTCAAACCTGCAATCCTCCTGTCTTAGCCCCCCAAGTACTACAATTATAAATATGCACCACCATACCCCCGGCTTGCTGCTTTTAGAAAGATCAAGATTATGAACAGTAATTTTGCCTATAAGATTACTACATCCAAAGCAAGTCTTCAATGGCACAGTCTCCTCCAACCATTAAAGGGCTGGGAATTGAGGCCCCAGGTTTAATTCCCAGTATCACACAGAAAGAAAAGGGAAGGGTAGGGAAGGGGAGGGGCGGGAAAGGGAGGGAACAGGAGGGGAGGGGAGGGGTAGAGAGAGAAAAACTTGTGAATGAAAGGAGAAAAAAGAATTTACACAAAGAATGATAACGAAACTCCTCCATACAGAAGTTTCCTCTCTTTGATGGGGTATTGCTAAAGGGTAGACAAAAGAAACAAAAACAGGAACCCAACTCCTAGCCAAAGAACCCAAAGGAAAAACCTCACCAAGTTGACCAGACGACGGAGACCATCATAGCGATCGAAGAGTTCCAACACAGCCCGGAATGAAAAGCAAATTGAGAAAAACATGGTAGCATGGCAGCACCCTGAGGCATGGGAACACTCCATCAACCACAGGGTATAGTTCACCACATCAGACAGAACATTGTGAGGATGCATGCAAACCTGCAAAAAAAAAAAGTTATATTTTTTAACACTTTTGAGCAAAGGAGTCTTTGAAAGGGATAAAAAATTCATCAGTATAAAAAGCTAGCTTTGAGCCAGGCGTGGTGGCCCATGCTTGTAATCCCACTACCTGGGAGGCTGAAACAGGAGGATTGCAGGTTCATGGCCAGCTTCAGCAACTTGTGAGGCCCTCTGCAAATTAGTGAGACCCTGTTTCAAAATAAAGAATAAAATAGGGCTGGGGGTGTAGCTCAGAGGTAGAATGCCCCTGGGTTCAATCCCCAGTACCACAAAAATAAATAAATAAAAAGCTAGTTTTGCAGAATACTATACTCATTCTTAAAGTTTAAACTGCAATGGATTACACTCTATAGTTACAACTGCAATTTTAGAACATAATCCATTCCAAACCTGTAAACTACTTTAGTTTAGATAAATATTTTAATTTAACCTATACTTATTGAGTGCGAACAAATGTGTCATTTAATGCTCACACGGCTTCATTACAGATACCGGGTTCCACTTAACAGATGGGAGGAAGAGCCTCAGAGAACCTTCCCTGAGGTGATAAAAGTGGCCGAGCCTACTACAACTAAGTCTACAGGTTTTGTATCCATGACTCACTGATGTATTCATTTGCATTTTGATGTCTGCTATGGGTTAGACAATGAATTAAAAAGCATTCCCCATATTTGTTACTTTTTTCTACATCTCAGCCATAATTAATTTTGTATACACACAGAGATAAATTCTTAAAAGACTATTCTGGCATAATGTTGAATCCAAGAGGGGGAAAAGAGCTGCATGTGGGGGTGCATGCTTGTAATGCCAGTACATGGGAGGCTGAGACAGGAGAATCACAGGTTTGAGGCCAACCTCAGCAACTTACCAAGACCCTGTTTCAAAATAAAAAAATACAAAGGGCTGGGGGTGTAGCTCAGGGGTAGAATGCCCCTGGGTTCAATTCCTAGCACCCCCCCAATTAAGATTACATTTACTTTTGTGTGTGTGTGGTGCTCGGGATCGAATCCAGGACTTCACACCTGCTAGGCAAGCACCTTGCTACTGAGCTACATTTCTAGCCCTTTCTTAAATTTTATTTTTTTCTTGAGACAAGGTCTTGCTAAATTAACCAGGTTGGTCTCAAACTTGTGATCCTCCTGCCTCAGCTCATGAGTAGCTGGGATTATATGCATGATTACAGGCATGCACCACCATGCCCAGCTGATTATCTTAATAAATAAGCAAAGACAAAGAGAGAACTCAAGAAAAAATAACCAGTTTTACTCTACCAGAAAATGACATACCATGGAGAATATTAGAAAAATCTTCCAGACACAGAAAATATCTGACCTTCCCTAAGGGCTGCCAGGGGGCCATCACTTTTCAAATGCACAAGCCCACTTACACACTGTTTCAAAAATTACTAAACATGAAAGAGTCCTAACTGGAAAAGCAGCAAAACCAAACACAGAACCACTATAGCACTGAGAACAACACCTGGAATGATTTTAGCATCTCCATCACAAATTATTTGTTAATATACACCAAGTATTGTCTAGAATTTTTATAATAAACTGACACAAAAATGTAAAACATAATTCCACTGAGGGACATCTGCAAAGTACCTAAAGACTAATTTTAATGCTACAGAAATCACACAAAAAAATAAAGCTTCTACAATGGCAACTCATCTCTCATTTTCCCAGTAGAGTGAGAAAATTTTAGAAGCTTTTCTAGGCTAGGTATGGTGGCGCACACCTGTAATCCCAGTACTTGGGAGGCTGAGACAGGAGGATTGCAGGTTCGAGGACAGCTTCGTCAAGTAGTGGGACTCTCATCACCTAGCAAGACCCTATTTAAAAAAAAATAAATAAGACTGGGGGTGAAGGTTAGAGGTAGAATGCCCCTGGGCTCAAACCACAGTACCACCAAAAAATAAAAAATAAGGCTTTTCTAAACAATTTTACTTTTTTTTTTGCGGTACCAGGGATTGAACCCAGGGGCGTTCTACCTCCGTGCTACACCCCCGGCCCTATTTTTTTATACTTTATTTTGAAACCGGGTCTCACGAAGTTGTGGAGGGCCTCACTAGGTAGAGAGAGAGAGAGAGAGAGAGGGAGAGAGGGAGGGAGGGAGGGAGGGAGGGAGGGAAAGAGGGAGGGAGGGAGAGACAGAGACAGAGACAGAGAGAGAGGGAGCACGCTGTGGCTGGCCACGAACTGTCTCCACCTCCCAAAGTACTGGGATTACAAGTATGCGCCACCACGCCCGGCCTAACAATTTTACTCTTTTAGGATACTTTTTTTTTTTTTTGCAGTACTGGGGAATGAACCCGGGGCATTCTACCTCCAGCTACACCCCCAGCCCTATTTTATTTTATTTATTTATTTATTTTGCAGTACCGGGTATTGAACCCCGGGCGTTCTACCTCCGTGCTACACCCCCGGCCCTATTTTTTATACTTTATTTTGAAACCAGGTCTCACGAAGTTGCGGAGGGCCTCACTAGGGTGGGAGGGGGGAGAGAGAGAGAGAGAGCGCGCGCACGCGAGAGAGAGAAAGCGCTGAGGCTGGAGGGGGGGGCTGAGGCTGGCCGCGAACCCGGATCCTCCGGTCTCCGGATCCTCCGGTCTCCGCCTCCCAAAGTAATGGGATTACAAGCGTGCGCCACCACGCCCGGCCCCCTATTTTATTTTGAAACAGGGTCTCACTAAGTTGCAGAGGGCCTCACTAAGTTGAGGCTGGCCATGAACCCGGATCCTCCTGTCTCAGCCTCCCAAGTACTGGGATTACAAGTGTGCACCAAGACCAGCTTTATGGATGTGTTGTTTTAAAGACACTGTCCCCACCCAATCCCATTTTCATATGCCTGAACAGAATAGACTTACTCTTTCCATAGCATCCTGATTATAGGACAGATAATACAAACACATGGATACACCAGTTGCAGCCATAGAAGGACGAGGAATTTCCAGTAATTTCTGTACTCCACCATGGGCAACAAATTCTGTGGCAAATTTGTTATGGAGCAGGAGAGATGCTAGGTGCTAAACAACAAAGATACATGTTACCATGGAACAACCTAAAAAAAAATTAGAAAGTCTCTGAACATAATATTAAGTTAAAGTGTTAAATATTAAGACTCCTCAGGGTAGGCAACCACTCTCACAAAAGAAAAGCCAATGTTGTTTAAGAAAACCAAAAACTAAGATTCCATAACATTCCTCTTTTCCCTCCTAACACCAAAGATCTTTATTTTTTTTAGGTTTTTTCTTTTCTTTCCTTTTTATTCTTGGTGCTGGAGAATGAACCTAGGGCCTTGCACATCTAAGTACATGCTCTACCGCTGAGCTGCATCTCCAGCTCTCTAAAGATTTTTATGAAGGTTAAGAACAAGATGTAAAAATATTGCTATAAATACTGGTATAATCTTACAACTTTTAGTATAGTTCCCCTAAAGGACTTTTGCAAACCTTCCCATTTTACTTTTAATATAATCAGCTCTGTGTTCTAGCATTAGCTCAATCATTAATGCAATTAATTAAGTCCTAAATTTGCTTCTCTTTCTTTCTTCCTTTCTTTTTTGGTGGTAGTGGGGATTGAAGTTAAGGGCATTCTACCTCTAAGCTAAGTTGAGAAGGCTAGCCTTGAAGCTATGATCCTCCTATCTCAGCCTCCCAAGTACCAGGATTACAAGCGTGTGCCACCAAGCCGACTTGAGAATCATTTTAACAGAAGCAAAATTCAAGCCAGGTGTGGTGGCGCATGCCTGTAATCGCATTATTTGGGAGACTGAGATAGAAGGATCGCAGGTTCGCGGCCAGCCTCAGCTACTTAGTGAGGCCCTCCGCAACTTAGTGAGACCCTGTTTCAAAATAAATAATAAAAATTAATTATTTAATTAACTGATCCTCAAGCCTGGCATGGTGGCTCACGTTTGTAATCCCAGTACTTGGGAGGCTGAGACAGGAGGATGACAGGATCTAGGACAGCCTCAGCAAGTAGTGAGACTCTCATCAACCTAGCGAAACCTGTTTCTAAATGAAAATAAAATAGAAGCCAGGTGTGGTGGCGCACCCTTATAATCCCAGTACTTGGGAGGCTGAGACCGGAGGATCTGGGTTTGCGGCCAGTCTCAGCTACTTAGTGAGGCAGGCCCTCTGCAACTTAGTGAGACCCTGTTTCAAAATAAAGAATAAAAAATAGGGCTGGGGGTGTAGCTTGAAGATAAAATGCCCCTGGGTTCAATCCCCAGTACCAGAAAAAATAAAATAGGGCTGGGGGTGTAGCTCGGGGGTAGAATGCCCCTAGGTTCAATCCCCAGTGCCACAAAAAAATAAAAACTTTTTAAAACTTGATCCTCAATATATCACCAACCACTGGGATTACAAGCATGTGCCACCATGCCTGGCCTCAGAATGAATTTTAAATAGATATTTAAAAGTCCTTTTTAAGTTTTTTTTTTTTGTGGGTGTGTGGCACTGGGGATGGAATTAGGGCATTCTACCTCTGAGCTACACCCCAGCCCTATTTTTTATTCTTTATTTTGAAACAGGTCTTACTAAGTTGTGGAGGGCCTAAGTAGTTGAAGCTGGCAGGGAACCTGCGATCCTTCTGTCTCAGCCTCCCAAGTACTGGGATTACAAGCATGCGCCACCACACCGGGCTTAAATTTTCTTAATTGCCTATTCAATTCCACTAGACTCTCTGATGGACCCAATCTCCTGCATAATTGTAAGGGCCTGGGATGCAATTCCAACAGCAGGCTGCTTAATGACTCTGAGGACACTGTGGACAGGGTCTGAGAAGAGCTAGAGCTCCCCCTCCTGTTTGCCATGCCAACGTACCTTCCAAGAACAGACAAGAAACCAGATGTGCAATTACATGATTTGATACTTGCACAGATTTCACCAAAGTCAGTGGCAAAAACAACAGAGACCGGAGGATCCGGGTTTGCGGCCAGCCTCAGCTACTTAGTGAGGCCCTCCGCAACTTCGTGAGACCTGGTTTCAAAATAAAGAATAAAAAAATAGGGCTGGGGGTGTAGCTCGGAGGTAGAATGCCCCTGGGTTCAACCCCTGGTACCGCAGGAAAAAAAAAAAAAAACAAGTATTTAAACTTTTCAGAAGTTCTCTCAATACCTAGACTCAGACTAACCCATATACATGTACATATAATTGGAATCCTTCCCTTCATCTGTGTGTGTGTGTGTGTGTGTGTGTGTGTGTATGTGTGTGTGTGTTTACTAGGATTGAGCCCTGGGGCATTCTACCTCCAAGCTATACCCCCAGTTCTGTTTTGTTTTTATTTTGAAACAGTCTTGCTAGGCTAACGAGAGTCTCACTAGTTGCTGAGGCTGTCCTTATACCTGTGATCCTCCTGTCTTAGCCTCCCAAGTACTAGGATGACAGGCTTGCTCCACCACGCCCAGCTCCCCTCATCCTATTCTTTGTTATACAAGCCTCTACCATGCTTCCACCCAATACTTCCCTCAGGAAGCAGCTAAACCATGTGTAGGTCCCCCAACACTTAGGCCATATGAGCAGTTTTCTCATAACGTCACTACAATACTAGCAACTCCACTGCCACAATAGGTAAAGTGGGGAAACAAAAAATACTCCCAAATACTGGGATTACAAATTTGTAATCCCAGGATCAACGTTTATCAAGAACCTTAATTCTAGCTGGGTGTGGTGGCACATGCTTGTAATCCCAGTACTTGGGAGGCTAAGACAGAAGGATCACAGGTTCGAGGGCAGCCTCAGCAACTCAGGAAGACCCTGTTTCAAAATAAAAAATAAAAATAGGGCTGGGGTGTAGCTCGGAGGTAGAATGCCCCTAGGTTCAATCCCAGTACCACAAAAAAATTTAAAAAATAAAAAAATAAGCTGAGCGTGGTGGCTCACACCTGTAATCCCAGTAGTTGGGAGGCTGGGGCAGGAGGATCACAGGTTCGAGGATAGCTTCAGCAAGTAGTGAGACTCTCATCAACCCAGCAAGATTCTGTTTCAAAATGAAAAATAAAAATAGGGCTGGGGGTGTAGCTCAGAGGTAGAATGCCCCTGGGTTCAATCCCCAGTACCAAAAAAATAAAAAATAAAAACCTCAATTCTTCTTGTCTTACCACCACCTATAACCCAGCTCACCTATGGACAAAGATTCTGCCTGCTTTCTTTCCTTATATTGATTGTCTATATAATGCCCAGTTTCTCCTAAATTTACTTTTTTTTTCTGGGGGGGCAGGGGGTACTGGAGATGGAATCCAGAAGCATTTTACCTCAGAGCTACAACCCCAGCCCTATTTTTTATTCCTTATTTTGAAACAGGGTCTCACTAAGTTGCAGAGGACCTCACTAAGTAGCTGAGGCTGACTGCGAACCTGCGATCCTCCTGTCTCAGCCTCTCACATACTGGGATTACAAGAGTGCGCCACCACGCCCCGCCTTACTTCTTTTGAAACAGGATCTCACTAAATTGCTGAGGGTAGCCTCAAACCTT
Source organism: Glis glis (assembly GCA_004027185.1). NCBI lineage: Eukaryota > Metazoa > Chordata > Mammalia > Rodentia > Gliridae > Glis > Glis glis. The sequence goes on along the minus strand of PVJS01010234.1, from coordinate 21,400 downwards.
CAATCTTCCTGACTCAACATCCCAAGTACTGGGATTATAGGCACACACCACCACACTTGGCTCAATTTACTATTTTAAACCATTTTATTTCGACTAGTTTCAACATCTGTCCCTTCTCTTATACCACTTAATCTTCCTGTGAACAAAATGGTACATTCATCATTGTACAGCTTTGTTTTTTTGGCAGTGCTGTGGATTGAACCCAGGGGCATTCTACCTCTGGGCTACACCCCCAGCCCTATTTTTTTTTTCTGTTTTTTGAAACAGGGTCTCACTATGTTGCTGAGAGCCTCACTAAGTAGCTGAGGCTGGCCGCGAACCTGCAATCCTCCGGTCTCAGCCTCCTAAGTACTGGGATTACAAGCGTGCGCCACCACGCCCGGCTTTACAATTTTATTCTTCTATCGAGGATCTCTTTTGCGATTTCCCCGTTCATCCATATTTCACTTTCTTTTATCCCTTATGTGACTTTGCATAGTTGAATAATGACACTTATTATAATTCCCCACACAAGGTCTCAAGCTGTAGCTCAGTGGTAGAGCACTTGCCTAATATGCACATGGTCCTGGGTTCAATCCCTAATAGCAGCCACCCCCCGCCAAAATAAAAAAAGAGAAAAAGGAACCCCCCCACACCAAAACCCACAGAAATAGCAACTGTCCCAATCCTTCTTCCAGTGCATCTTATTCAAGACTAGATCTGAGGCCGGGCGTGGTGGCGCACGCTTGTAATCCCAGTACTTTGGGAGGTGGAGACCGGAGGATCCAGGTTCACTGCCAGCCTCAGCTCTCTCTCTCTCTCTCCCTGTCTCTCTCTCTCTCTCTCCTTAGTGAGGCCCTCCGCAACTTCGTGAGACCCGGTTTCAAAATAAAGTATAAAAAATAGGGCCAGGGGTGTAGCGCGGAGGTAGAATGCCCCTGGGTTCAATCCCCAGTACCGCAAAAAAAAAAAAAAAAAAAAAAATACTAGATCTGAAAACAATACCTTTGGCCACTGGAGACAACTCTTGACCTCTAGCTTCATCACACTATTCAAAGTATAACCATGAGCTCACATACTTTACACACACTCCAATCATGTCAGACCTCCTTCCAACTTAAGACTTCTGGGGCTAAAAAGCAAATTTCCTCATTTTGATTCTATTCCAATACTCAGGAATGGTGCTGTTCACAGCAGCAGTCATTGGCAACATATGTCTAATTTAACTAAAATTAAAGAAAAATTCAGTACCTGAGAGGCACTAGCTATATTTCAAGATCTCAAAAGTCACATATGGCTGGCCAATACCCACTGTACCCACTGGAGTAAACAGCAGATATAAAACATGCCTGCCAATAAGATGCTCAGTTACCTAACATTTTTTAAAAACTTTACCTTGAGTGCCTCAAAGGTAAGCAGGACATCATTAGTCTGTTTCAGGTCAATATAGAACATCATCAACTCCCGTGATCCAAGTTGCATGAATATGGGAAGTAACTGAAATAAAGACCAAAAATAAATCTTACATTTTAACTTTATTTTACACACATTTCCTACTCCATTCTATGAAGACATGTATTAAAGAAATGAGGCCCCTCTTCCCTACTTCCTTATCGAGAATAAACATATGAATGTACTCTGATCATCAGAAGTGACTTGCATAAAAACTAACCAGTTTTGAGTCAAGCCTTTTCTATAGTAAAGAACATGACAATGTATGAAGTGCTACCATAAAGTGCCCCAGAAATAAATACAATAGACCCGAAGTGTGAACAGCATCCTTCCCAAGAAGCTTACCTCCTGGTATTCTCCTAGAGGGGTCAAGTACTGGAGAATGAGCCGCTGCTCAATAGCAGGAGTCATAGGATCAAGGGTATAATTGGTGCCAATCACCCAGGGGGACATTTCTGACCAGCTGCTATTAGACAGCTCAACAAACATGCGATCTGGATCACAAGATGAGAAACCCAACTTTTGCTTGGCTTTCCTGAAACTCTCTCTGTCACCCTGTTTTGCTGACTTGTTTTTCTTTAATACTCCTTCCTCTGGTTTAGTTGCTGAGTTCACTCTACTACTGGTCTTGTGGCCTGAATCAAGATGAAAGGAAATCTCCATGTCTCCAGAAGCTTCTTCGTGTTCCCCATCTACTACATCTACTGCCATGTCACCATAGTCCATATCCACAGCTTCTTCATCCAGAGGCAAAAGGGGCTCCGAGGACAGCTTCCGTGGGCTGGGACGCTTGTTTTCTTGCCGCAAAGCCAATTCCTGAAGCTGTAGCTCCCTCAGTCTTCGGAGCACTATTGCCACCTATCAACAAATACTGGAGTAAAAGGGGTTGTCTCTTTCTGGGTCTTAACATAAATAATTATTAATAAATAACTCACTTGCACTTAAGGAGAACTAGACACTCAGCCACTTAGTCTAATGTCTAGCAATACTAACATCTGATAAGAGCTGGGCGAGGTGCTTGTTTATAATCCCAGTACTTGAGAGGCTGAGACAGGAGGATCACAGGTTCGCAGCCAACCTCAGCAATTTAGTGAGGCTCTCCGCAACTTAGGTCCTGTTTCAAAATAAAAACAGGCTGGGCGTGGCGCATGCTTGTAATCCCAGTACTTGGGAGGCGAAGACCGGAGAATCTGGGTTCGCGGCCAGCCTCAACTACTTAGTGAGGCCCTCTGCAACTTCGTGAGACCCGGTTTCAAAATAAAGTATAAAAAATAGGGCCGGGGGTATAGCTCAGAGGTAAAATGCCCCCGGGTTCAATCCCTGGTACTGCAAAAAAAAAAAAAACAGGGCTGGGGGTGTAGCTCAAAGGTAGTATGCCCCTGGGTGTGATCCCCAGTACCACCAAAATTAAATAAATAAATAAGCAAGCCAGTCAGCCTGGCATGTTGGCGCACACTTGTAATCCCAGTACTTGGGAGGCTGAGACAGAAGGATCGCAGGTTCGAAGCCAGCCTCAGCAACTTAGTGAGGCTCTCAGCAACTTAGCAAGACCCTGTTTCAAAATAGAAAATAAAACAGGTCTGGGAGTGTAGCCCAGAGGTAGAAGGCCCATGGGTTCCATCCCCAGTACCACAATAGCTAGAGATAGATAGATGATGATGATGATAGATAGATAGATAGATAGATAGGAAGATAATTAGGCTAAGAGGGTAGCTCAGTGGTAGAATGCAAAAAAAGATATGATAAATATATTGACAATTTCTATAACTTGATGAAATTAAGCTATGACTAAAAGTCTCATTCACCATAAAATTTCCCAGAACCCAAACCACACAATTTGCACATAAAACACATTAAGGAGTCCTCCTGCCTTAGTCTCCCAAGCAGCTGGGATTATAGGCATGCACTACCATATCCAGACTTTTAGAAGTGCCTTTGAAGCGCCGGGCGTGGTGGTGCACGCTTGTAATCCCAGTACTTTGGGAGGCGGAGAACGGAGGATCCAGGTTCGTGGCCAGCCTCAGCTCGCTCGCTCGCTCTCTCCCCCCCCCTCTACCTAGTGAGGCCCTCTGCAACTTTGTGAGACCCGGTTTCAAAATAAAGTATAAAAAAATAGGGCCAGGGGTGTAGCGCAGAGGTAAAATGCCCCTGGGTTCAATACCCGGTACCGCAAAAAAAAAAAGTGCCTTTGAAAATCAAACATGAAGCATGAAGGTTTCTCAAATTTTTATCTACTGTAAGCTCTGTTCTGTTAGATACTGTCACCTACGTTGTACATAATTATGTAACTTATTTCTCAAGTTAACCATTTAATTTTTTCTTCTAAGTACTTCCTTTTTAAGACAACCCTAAAAAGTGGTTTTGTGTTTAATTTTAAAAAGAGAGGCCAGGTGTGGTTGCACACACCTGTAATCCCAGTACTTGGGAGGTTGAGAAAAGAGAATAGGTTCAAGGACAGTCTCAGCAACATAGTAAGACTCTCAGCAACCTAGCAAGATCTTGTCTCAAAAAAATAAAAAAATAAAAAAAGGGCTGAGGGTGTAGCTCAGAGGTAGAATGCCCCTGGGTTCAATCCCCAGTACCAAAATAGATACATAGATAAATAGATACACACATACTTACATACAACCAGGAGACAGGCATGATGGAAGACACCTATAATTACAGCACTAGGGAGATTGAGACAGGAGGATAGCATGTTCAAGACCAACACGTGGTAACTTAGCGAGACCCTATTTCATAATAAAAACTGAAAAGGGATAAGTGTAGGTCAGAGTATCCCTGGGTTCAATCCCCAGTATTATGCAAAAAAAAAAAAAAAAAGGAAGAGCCAGGCCTGGTGGCACACGCCTGTAATTATAGTACTTGGGAAACAGACAGGAAAATTGCAGGTTTTAGGCCAGTGTATGGTAACTTAGCAAGACCCTCTTTCAAAATAAAAAATTTAAAAAAAAAGGGCTAGGAGTGTAGCCCAGCGGCAGAATGTCCCTGGGTTCAATCCCTAGTACCACAAAAATAATAATAAATAAATAAATAGCCAGGCGCAATGGCACATGCCTGTAATCCCAGCACTTGGGAGGCTGAAACAGGAGGATGGCAGGTTTGAGACCAGCCTCAACAATTTAGCAAGACCCTCAGCTACATGGGGAGACCCTGTTTTATTTATTTACTTATTTTTTTTGCGGTACCGGGGATTGAACCCAGGGGCGTTGTTCTACCTCCGCGCTACACCCCTGGCCCTATTTTTTTTTATACTTTATTTTGAAACCAGGTCTCACGAAGTTGCAGAGGGCCTCACTAAGTAGAGAGAGAGAGAGAGAGAGAGACAGAGAAAGAGAGAGAGAGAGAGAGAGAGAGAGAGAGCGAGCGCACTGAAGCTGGCCGCGAACCCGGATCCTCCGGTCTCCACCTCCCAAAGTACTGGGATTACAAGCGTGCGCCACCACGCCCGGCGAGACCCTGATTTAAAATAAAAAATATCCGGGTGTGGTGGCGCATGCTTGTAATCCCAGTACTTAGGAGGCTGAGACAAGAGGATCGCAGGTTTGCGGCCAGCCTCAGCTACCTAGTGAGGCCCTCTGCAACTTAGTGAGACCCTGTTTCAAAAAATAATGCATAAGCCGGGCGTGGTGGAGCACGCTTGTAATCCCAGTACTTTGGGAGGCGGAGACCGGAAGATCCGGGTTCGTGGCCAGCCTCAGCTCTCTCTCTCCCTCTCTCTCTACTTAGTGAGGCCCTCTACAACTTCGTGAGACCCGGTTTCAAAATAAAGTATAAAAAATAGGGCCGGGGGAGTAGCACGGAGGTAGCGCGGAGGTAGAACGCCCCTGGGTTCAATCCCCGGTACTGCAAAAAAAATAATAATAATAATGAATAAAAAACAGGGCTGGGGGTGTAGCTCGGAGGTGGAATGCTCCTGGGTTCAATCCCAGTACCACAAAATAAAATAAAATAAAATAAAATAAAATAAAATAAAATAAAATAAAAGCCAGGCATGGTGGTACATACTTGTAATCCCAGTACTTAGGAGGTTGAGACAGGATTTCAGGTTCGCAGCCAGCCTCAGCTACTTAATGAGGCCCTCCGCAACTCAGTGAGACCCTGTTTCAATAAAGAATACAAAATAGAACTCGGGGTGTAGCTTGGAGGTAGAATGGCCCTGGGTTCAATCCCCTGTATCACACAAAAAAAAGAAAGAACTTGTGAATATTCTTCTTGTACATTATTTAATACTTCATTCTCACATGGTCCTTACCAGCTGTGAATTTTCATCCCTGTAGTTGGCAGCAATATCTTGATTTTCCATAGCACCTCCTAGCAGTCCAGTAGAATATGTCCTCAATGGCTGATCAGCCTCTCGGGCCCATTTGAAGAGATTCTCAACAATTCCTTCCTGTGGAATTGAAAGGAATAGTACACATCAGAAAAGACCCATTTTCATAGCTAAAAATAATAAGCAAAGATTTCAGTCTCATGTCAAAAAAAAGTTAAAATAAATCAATGACATTCGTAATAGTAAAAAATGCAGCCAGGTATGGTGGTTCATGCCTATAGTTTCAGCTATGTGGGAGGCTGAAACCTAAGCATTATATCAAGATCAGCCTAAGCATTATATCAAGACCCTGTTTCAAACAATAAAAATAATAATCAACAAGCAAGTTAGCTGGTTACTTTCCCATAATCCCAGCTCCTCATGAGACTAACACAGGAGGATCACAAGTTTGAGGCCAACTTGGGCCTCAAAAAAAAAAAAAAAATTGGGCAGGGCTTGCCTAACATGGGCTAGGCCCCAAGTTCAACCTCTAGTATCACAAAAAAATACATACATACACACAATTATTTTAACAACAAAGACAAATCCAACAGATCACCACTCAACTAAAAACAAAAATAAGTGGCTTTTCTTTTTAGTATAAGTGTTCTTTCTTTCTTTTCTTTTTTTTTGGGGGGGAGTACTGGGAATTGAACACAGGGTCATTCTACCTCTGAGCTACACCCCAGCCCTTTTAATTTTCTATAACTCGATATCTCCAGATCTTTTAGTTCGTGATTATTTCAGAGATTTTTTTTCTTTTTTGCAGTACTAGGGATTAAACACTGGGAGCTGAACCACTGAGCTATATTCCCAGCCCTTTTATATTTTATATATGTATGTATGTATTTGGTACTGGGGATTGAACCGAGGGACTTTCTACCTCTGAGCTACTCCCCCAACCATTTTTTTGAAACAGGGTCTAAGTTGCTGAGATTGGCCTTGAACCTACAATCCTCCCGTCTTAGCCTCCCAAGTACTGGGATTACAGGTGTACACCACTGCACCTGGCCCCTATTCACTCATTCATTCGTTCATTCGTTCATTCTGTGGTATCAGGGGCATTCTACCTCTGAACTACACCCCCAGATCTATTTTTTTGAAACAGGGTATAGCTAGGTTGCTGAGAATCTTGCTACTTTGCTGAGGCTGGCCTTGAACATCCTCCTGTCTCAGCCTCCCAAGTACTGGGATTACAAGCGTGCACCACCATACCTGGCTTCCTTTGGCTTGCTCTTAAGATTAAAAAAAAAAAAAAATACCATAGCAGCCAGTCATGGTGGTACACGTTTGCAATCCTAGTACTTGGGAGGCTGAGACAGGAGGATCATAGGTTCGGGGATAGCCTCAGCAATTTAGTGAGGCTCTCAGCAACCTAATGAGACCCTGTTTCCAAATAAGAAATAAAATCGGTCTGGGGGTGTAGCTCGGAGGTAGAATGCCTCTGGGTTCAATTCCCAGTATTACAAAAGAAGAAAAAAAAACACCATAGCATCCATGCAGCAAGTACACATCCAAATAGCTATTTTTAAATTTTTCTTTTGCTTATCTGGATTTCTTAAATTTCTATAACATACATTGCTATTTTTTTTATTTTTTTTGTAGAACTGGGGATTGAACCCAGGGGCATTCTACCTCTGAGCTACACCCCCAGCCCTATTTTTTATTCTTTTATTTTGAAACAGGGTCTCACTAAGTTGTGGAGGGCCTCACTAAGTAGCTGAGGCTGGCCACGAACCTGTGATCCTCTTATCTCAGCCTCCCAAGTACTGGGATTACAAGCGTTCGCCACCACGCCCGGCATACATTGCTATTTGAATAAGAAAAAGCTATAATAATTATTTTAAAAACAAAGACAAATGCAACAGATCACCACTCAGAAAACAAAACAATGTCTTTTCTCTTTCGTAAGTACCTTTTCTTGAAAGACGACAGCAGTTTCCAGCCCTGGCATAATGTCTAGTAGCAGTCGGCAAGCTGCAGTGTTTAAAGGAGGCTCTCGGCTTGTCATCACGTATGCGTTCACCAGCTATAAGGAAAAGAAAAGAACTTTTTTCCAAACTTTAATCCAGTCAAAATAAGGAAATCTAATGAATGCATAATATAGCTCATCATTTCTTACAAGGCATGAAAAAGACCATACCCAACAACTGCTAACTTAAGCTTTAATTACTATACTTATGATCCTGCTTTATCCAAGATGATATACATGATTTCTTCTACAGCTTTAAAAGCCAAATCCTAGTTGGGCGCGGTGGCGCACACCTGTAATCCCAGTATTTGGGAGGCTGAGAAAGGATCGCAGTTCAAAGCCAGCCTCAGCAACTTAGTGAGGGTGTCAGCAACACAGTGAGATCCTATTTTCAAATAAAAATAAATAATAGGGCTGGGGGTGTATCTTGGAAGTAAAATGCCCCAGGGTTCAATTCCCAGCACCACAAAAAAATAAATAAATGCCAAATCCTCTCCCCAAAATAACTCAACAACCATAGAAATTAAAGTTCAAAGGAAGTCAGGAGTGGCAGCACACATCTTTAATTTCAGGGACTTAGGAGACTGAGGCAGTAGAGTCACAAGTTCGAAACCAGCCTCAGCAATTTAATGACAACCTGTCTCAAAACAAAAATAAAAAGGGCCTCAGTGAGACATGCCTGTAATCCCAGTACTTGGGAGGCTAAGACGGGAGGATCCAGGTTCCCAGTCAGCCTCAGCTACTTAGTGAGGCCCTCCACAACTTAGTGAGACTTTGTTTCAAAATAAAGAATAAAAAATACGGCTGGGGGTGTAGCTTGGAGGTAAAATGCCCCTGGGTTCAATCCCCAATACCGCAAAATAAATAAATAAATAAATAAATAAATAAATAAAGGGCTGGAGGTGTAGCTCAGAGGTAGAATGCCCCTGGGGTCAATCCCTAGTGTGTGTACGTGTGTGTGTGTGTGTGTCTCTCTCTCTCTCTCTCTCTCTCTCTCACACACACACACACACACACGCACACGCACACAGGCATCCAATCAAACAGAGGTAACAGGGAAACAGATAATATGAGCATAGGATGCTACAAAGCGTGTAATCCCAGCTACGTGGGAGGTTAAGGCAGGATCACGTTTGAGGCCAGCAACTTAGTGAGACCCTGTCTCAAAAAAAAAAAGAGGCCTGGGGAGGCGATGTAGCCAAAATATAGACCACTCCTGGGTTCAGGCCCCAGTACCACCACCAAAAAACAAATTTACTAGAGGCTGAGGCAGAAGGATTACAAGTTCAAGGACAGCCTGGGAAACTTACCAAGACCCTGTTCTCAATATATACAAATAAAAAAGGGCTAAGGATGTAGCTCGGTAGTAGAGTGCTTGCCTAGCATGCATGAGGTCCTGGGTTCTATCCCCAGTACCGCAAAAAAATAAAAAATAAAAGATGCTACAGAAATCCCTCAGAAGGCCATAAAACCCCTGCAGAGGACTCAGAGGAGGATTTAGAAAGAAAAGGATTCCTAGCCAAAATAGAAAGGACAAGTAAGGAGCAGCCAAGGAGGAGTGGGAGGAGAGGAGGACCAAAGGGTAAGAAATGAATGAAACTGGAGAGAACAAAGACCAGAGTTAGATTAGGCTTTTGATGCCAAACAGAGGAATTTAAAAATTTATCCTGAGGGCAATGGGAAACCATTAATAGATTTTAAGCCAAAGGGTACCATGATCAGTTTTTGTATTTTAGAAAGATTTCTGGACTATAAAATGAAGAATGGATTCAAGAAAGTCAAAACAAGAAACCAGTTATGAGCCAACTGCAGTAACCCTATGAGAGGTAGCAGTGGCTAAACTAAGGTCTGGCAATAAGGACAGAAGGAAATGGAGGGATTTGTGAAGCTTAAAGGGGGAGAGAAGACGACGACCTATAAATTCATTGAACCAGAGAGCTTGAAGGAGTAAAGGATACCTTCTAAATGGCTAAAGACATCAATACTGAGCTAGAGAACAAGAAGAACAGACTGTGGAGCAGACAGTGGAATCCAAGGTGCCTGTGGTGGGAAGATCTGGAAAGCAGCTAGAAGTGACCTGAAGCTGAGAAGAGACACTGGTGATGCAAAAATAAACGTGGGGGTCAATACTAATACAGATGAAAAGAATAATATCTGAGACTTATCAATTCTCTTTATGTGTCAGGCTCTGTGGCAAGCAATTTTCATGGTTAATTTCATCCACAGAGTAAAAAAATGTTTTGAAATACTATTATCTCCATTTTATGCATTAGGAAAATAAGGCTTAGAGGAAATAAAGCTTGAAGAGGCTTAAGTCATTTGCCCAAAGATCAAACTGTCGGCTCCCTGCACAGCTGGATTTAAACCCACATGCTGCGCTCTCAGGGACCATGCCATACCACCCCCAAACAAAACAGCCACAACTTACTGAGTTGTTAGTAGGTTCACAAACTATGAGTAAAATATATACATTTTGTTTTCATTTACTCTTCACCACAGCCCTGAATCAGAGAAAGAACTTTCCTGTCCCTCCACAGGTCCAATGCACACATCACGGTTTTAATACAGAATCATATGCATCATTCTTATTTTTCCATTCAGGAGCCCAAAAGAACTCCTATATTCCCAATCTCAAATCACCTTGCCCAAGAATGAGCACAGAAGCCCTGGGAACCACCACCGACATTTGACTGAACAAAGCACACAGTGAAGAGAAAATCATTTGGCAACAACCAGGACATTGGGAAAAACAAAAAAGCCCATGATTACTCTTATTTCAAGTGAACCAATACCAAATACAAAATCTACCCACTCTTCTCCCAACACTGCCAAGGTCTTAAGTGAAAGCAAACTATGTACAAAAAAATTAACAAATAAAGGTATGGCATCTGCTGCTGATAATCTCTGGAGAAAAGTAAGAAGCAAACCTACTGCATTCATGAAATCATCATTCTTGAAGAGTATTCTCAGCAAGTGGCCCAGCATACACTCTGGATCAGCTCGACCTACCAAAAGAAGAGGGGAGGAACAAAGGAATGAGTAAATCACCCCAAACGACTTGACCTCTGGAATGGCACCTTGGTTGTTTTAAGTACTAATAAAATGCTGCAAAAATAGATGCAAAGATGAGATTCTTGTGATGAATTAGATTTTCTAAGAAACAATCTTTAAACTTAAAAGTGGAAATATAAAAATTTGAGACACTGCTCTCTAATCTTCCCATTTCCCAGCATATTGATATTGACTAATAATGGCACACTGCATCCAGACCAGCATCACCAAGAGTATACAAGGTCTACAAAAGATCACAAAGGAGCTTAAGGCGGGGGGGGGGGGGCTGACTTCACAGTCACAGAAAGGTAGAAAGCCTACTTCTTTTGATGGGTGGCCTGGGGATAATAGGCTCCAAATTAATCCCTCCTTCAACTACAAAAACAACAGCAGCAGAGATGCATCCACAAATCTGTAAGGACACCCACGTGGGGTAAGGGAGGTGAATGCCACTAAGCAATCACCAACCCTGGAGACAATAATCTTGACCATCTTAACTTCCTAGCTCCTAGGAAAAGAAAAGAAGCAAAGGACCTAGGTGATTACTCAATGCACAGCCTAAAGGTAAGATGAGCTAATGACTGGAAAAATTAATAGTTGTTCTTTTGTGTGTGTGTGGTACTGGGGATTGAACCAGGGGCGTTCTACCTCCAAGCTACATCCCCAGCTCTATCCTATCTTGTGTGTGTGTGTGTGTGTGTGTGTGTGTGTGTGTTACTGAGGATTGAACCCAGGGGCGTTCTACCTCCAAGCTACACACCCAGCACTTTTTATTTTAAAAAGAGTCTCTCTAGGTTACTTAGAGTCTCCCTAAGTTGCTAAGTCTCAAACCTGTGATTCCCTATCTCAGTCTCCCAAAGAACTGGGATTACAGGCATGCACCACCAAGCCTGGCTTACTGGTTTATTTTTAAAACAGATACCATCTATTTTATTTAATTTCATTTCAAGAACATGAGACTGGCAAATGTAGTCAAATGATATAATATAGAATGAAAACAAGATGTGAACTGCTTATATGAAATTTTTAAGAACCTGAAATTAGTATCTCAAAGTAATTCACAAAAAGATATAAGAATGGTATAAAAATAACAAGGACTGAAACAGGAGGATCACAGTTTCAAGGCCAGCCTTGGCAACTTAAGGGCAATCATTTCAAAATAAAATATAAAATGGGATCCAGGTGAGGTGGCACACACCTGTAATTCCAGTACTTGGGATGCTGAAACAGGAGGATCAGATTCAAGGCTAACCTCAGGAACTTAGCAAGACCCTGTTTCAAAATAAAAAATAATAGGGCTAGGGGTATAGCTCAGAGGTAGAATGTTCCTGGGTTCAACCTCCAATACCCAAAAAAAACCCCAAAAAATGGGGCTAAGGATGTAGCTCAGGGGTAGGACACCCCTGGGTTCAATTCCCAGTACCACACACACAAAAGAAAAAAAATAATAAATAAATAAATAAAATAAACAAGGGCCCAGTCTGGTGGCACATGCCAATAATCCCAGAATTTGGGAGGCTGAGACAAGGGGATTGCAGATTTGAGGACAGCCTCAGTAACTAAGTGAGATCCTCAGCAACTCAGCAAGACCCTGTTTCACTTGAAATCCCAGTACTTGGGAGGCTGAGACAGGAGGATTGCAGGTTCTAGGACAGCCTCAGCAACTAGTGAGACCCTGTTTCAAAATAAAAATAAAATAGGGTTGGGGGTATAGCTCAGAGGTAGAATACTCCATCCCCAGTACCGAAAAAAGGGGGGGTACTGGGCATGGTGGTACACACCTATAATCCCAGTACTTGGGAGGCTGAGACAGGAGGATTGCAGGTTCAAAGCCAGTATCAGCAACTTAGCAAGGCTCTCAGCAACCTAGTAAGACCATTTCCAAATAAAAAATAACATAGGACTAGGGGTGTAGCTCAGAGGCAGAATGCCCCTGGGCTCAATCACCAGCAGTTTAAAAACAAAAAGGCTAGAGTATAGCTCAGAGGTAGAATGCCTCTTGGTTCAATCCCCAGTACCTAGTGAGACCCTGTTTCAAAATAAAAATAAAAAATAGGGGTAGAGGTAGAGCTTAGAGGTAGAATGCCCCTGGGTTCAACCCCCAGTACCACGAAAAAAAAAAAAAAAAAAAGTCAAAAAGGAAGAATCGTTTTCTCATTAGTCTTTACAAGTATACCAACTGAGTTAACTAAGGTATACCTAATTTAGTTCCTTTAAGTTAGTTATGTTCTATCTGATCTACAAATATCACAAATATTTCTATTTTTACAGGAATTTATTTTTCCTCATTGCCCCTATGTTGAGAAATACCGTAACAAACAAAAACAAAGATCTTGAGCCGGGTATGGTGGACCACACTTGTAATCCCAGTCAGTACTTGGGAGGCTGAGACAGGAGGATCGCAGGTTTGCGGCCAGCCACAACTTAGTGAGACCCTGTTTCAAAATAAAGAATAACTAGGCCAGGTGTGGTGGCGCAAGCTTGTAATCCTAGTACTTGGGAGGTGGAGGCCGGAGGATCTGGGTTCGTGGCCAGCCTTGGTTACTTAGTGAGGCCCATCAAGTATAAAAAATAGGGCCGGGGGTGTGGCTCGGGGGTAAAACGCCCCTGAGTTCAATCCCTGGTACTGCAAAATAAATAAATAAATAAACAAACAAACAAACAAAATAAAGAATAAAAAATAGGGCTGGGGTATAGTTCAGAGATAGAATGTCCCTAGGTTCAATCCCAGTACCGCCAAAAAAAAAAAAGTCTTAAGACTTTTCACAAAAGATGCTATTTCAACTGAAAAATACTATTAGCCATTTCCTTTTGTTAGGAAAAAAAAAACCCAAGCTTAAGAGAACAAACACATCTAAGCCAGGCATGGTGGCGCACACTTGTAATCCTAGTACTTGGGAGGCTAAGACTGGAGGATCCGGGTTCGCGGCCAGCCCCAGCTACTTAGTGAGACCCTCCGCAACTTAGTGAGACCCTATTTCAAAATAAAGAATAAAAAATAGGGCTGGGGGTATAACTCAGAGGTTGAGTGCCCCTGGGTTCAATCCCCAGTACTGCCAAAAAAAAAAAGAGAGAGAGAACACATCTTACCAGGATGTCGATCATCAAATGGGTCTGGATCTCCTTTACGATATTCTTCAGTTTCTTTTTCAATCAATTCAGACATCCTAGCACAAAGGGAAGAAAGGGTCAACTCTAAGCATATAAAAAATGCACCAACACCTACAACAGTAACGGTCAAAGCGTGACATAAAAGCAAAAAGTTAGAAAAGAGCATTTTTCTGACAGGCATACAAATCTAAACAATTATTTCCTTTCTTTTTTTTTGCAGTACTGGGGATTGAACCCAGGGGCATTCTACCTCTGAGCTACACCACTAGCCCTATTTTTTGTTCTTTATTTTGAAACAGGGTCTCACTAAGTTGCGGAGGCCTCACTAAGTAGCTGAGGCTGGCGGAACCTGGATCTTCCAGTCTCAGCCTCCCAAGTACTGGGATTACAAGCGTGTGCCACCAGATCCGGCTAAACAATTATTTTCATAAAACATTTCCAATCCAAAATTCATTCTTCTCTAAACTTTCCCTGCATCAAAAAATAGTACTACCTCCAGGCGTGGTGGTATATGCTTGTAATCCCACTACTTGGGAGGGTGAGATAGGAGGATCCTAGGCTCAAGACTAGCCTCAGCAAGTTAGCATGGCCCTCGACAACTTAGCCAGACCCTGTTTCAAAACAAAAAATAGGAGCTGGGTGTGGTGGCGCATGCTTGTAATCCCAATACTTGGGAGGCTGAGACCAAAGGATCCGGGTTCGCGGCCAGCCTCAGCTACTTAGTGAGGCCCTCCGCAACGTCGTGAGACCATCTTTCAAAATAAAGTATAAAAAAAAATAGGGCCAGGGGTATAGCTCGGAGATACAATGCCCCTGAGTTCAATCCCCGGTACCATAAAAAAAAAATAGGGAAAAATAGGGCTGGGGGTGTAGCTCAGTGGTAGAATGCCTCTGAGTCCAATCCCTAGTACCAAAGAAATAAAAAACAAATAAAAAGGACTGGGATGCAGCTCAGAGGTAGAATGTCCCTCATTTCAACCCCCAACACCAAAAAAATAAAATAACACTACTGCTGGGCACAATGGCACCCACCTATAACCCCAGCTAGTTAGGAGGCTGAGGCAGAAGGACTATTAAGTTTAAGGACAGTCTTGACAACTTAGCAAGACACTATCTCCAAATAAAAAACAAAAAGGGCTGGTGCATATAGCTCAGTGGTAAAGTGCCATTGGGATCAATCCCCAGTACTACCATCACTTGGAAGCCAAAAACCTATGAGTCACCATTAAAATCTTCCTTTTAACTGGGTGTCGTGGAGCACGCCTGTAATCCCAGTATTTGGGAATGTGAGACAGGAGGACTGAAGATTCAATTTAGTGAGGCCCTCAGCAACTTAGTGAGACCCTGTTTCAAAATTAAAAATAAAATAGGAGCTGGGCGTGGTGGCACACACTTGTAATCCCAGTACTTGGGAGGCTGAGACATGAGAATTACAGGTTTAAGGTCAACCTCAGCAACTTAGTGAGGCCTCCACAACTTAGTGAGACTCTGTTTCAAAAAAATAAAAGAATAAGCCGGGCGTGGTGGAGCACGCTTGTAATCCCAGTACTTTGGGAGGCAGAGACCGAATGATCGGTGTTCGCGGCCAGCCTCAGCGACTTAGGCCCTCTGCAACTTCGCGAGACACGGTTTCAAAATAAAGTATAAAAAATAGGGCCGGAGGTGTAGCTCGGAGGTAGAACACCCCCCTGGGTTCAATCCCCGGTACCTACCGCAAAAAAAATAAATAAATAAAATAAAATAAATAAAACAGGACTGAAGGTATAGCTCAGAGGTAAAATGCCCCCGGCTTCTATCCCCAGTACTACAAAAACTATAAACAAATAAAATAGGGCTGGAGGTGTAGCTCAGAGGTAGAATACCCCTGGGTTCTATCTCCAGTACCACACATAGCAAAAAAAATCTTCCTTTTTTTCCTCATCCCCCACAAAAATTCCTGCTAGCTCTACCTAAAAGATACCTCCTGACTCGAATCATTTCTCTACATCTTGACTACTCCTAATCTTATCCAGACCACCATCAACAACTACCCGGACTTTTTCCAATAGCCTTTGTACTGACCTTGCTTCCAAATTCCATGCCTGACCTCACACAGTTTATTCTTCAACTTCAAATGACTTACCACAATACCTTAAATTAAGCCTGAGTATCACCATGGCCTACAATTATGTGGCTTCTGCCTGCTTACTGACCACTCTAGCACTTCTCTTTCATCAAGCTTCAGTCATATGGCCTTCTCTGCTCTTTAAAGAAACCAAGTTCATTCCTATGTTAGAACCTTTCTGTGTGTGTGCTATTACCTTCATCTATAATGTTCTTCCCCCCATCTTAGCCTTCACATGTGCCCCACATAACTATTCATGTGATTTCACTCACTACAGATAAGTTCTGCCTGTTCCAGGATTTCATATAAATGGAATCATATACTCTCATTAGTCTGGCCTCTTTAACTAGCAAGTTTGAGTCATCTGTGTTGATGTATAAAGTTCCTTTTTTAGCCGGGCGTGGGGGCGCACACTTGTAATCCTAGTACTTGGGAGGCAGAGACCGGAGGATCCAGGTTCGCGGCCAGCCTCAGCTACTTAGTGAGCCCCTCCGCAACTTCGTGAGACCCGGTTTCAAAATAAAGGATAAAAAATAGGGCCGGGGGTGTAGCGCGGAGGTAGAATGCCCCTGGGTTCAATCCCTGGTACCGCAAAAAAAAAAAAAAGTTCCTGTTTATTCATGCATTGTTACTGAACCCAGAGGTGTTCTACCTCTGAGCTATACCTCCAGTCCTATTTTTTAATTTTTTATTTTGAAACAGAGTGTCACTAAGTTGCTGAGGGCCTGGCTACCTTGCTGAGGCTAGTCTTAAACCTAAGATCCTCCTATCTCAGCCTCTCAAGTACTGGGATTAAAGGCGTGCTCCACCATACCCAGCTTTAATCTTTTATGAGGACCACGAAATGCAAAGCTATCACACTCCCCAAAATCTAACATGCTGTCTTTTTTTGGGGGGAGGGGATGATACTGAGGATTGAACCCAGGGGCGTTCTACCTCTGAGTTAAATCCCCCGTCCTTTTTATTTTATTTTTTAAACAGAATCTTGCTAAGTTGCTGAGGGTCTTTCAAACTTGCAGAGACTGGTCTTGAACTTATAATCCTCCTGTTTCTGCCTCCCAAGTACTGGGATTAGAGTACCTTTTTTTGGCACTGTGCCAAACTGTGCTTTGTCTCCAGGTCAAACTTTCCTATCTGCTTTATTTCTTTTTTTTTTCCCTTGGTGGTACTGGGGATTGAACCCAGGGGCATTCTACCTCCAAGCTACACCCCCAGCCCTATTTTCTATTCTTTATTTTGAAACAGGGCCTCACTAAGTAGCTGAGGCTGGCCACAAACCTGGATCCTCGGGTATCAGCCTCCCAAGTACTGGGATTACAAACGTGTGCCACCACGCCCAGCTTTTACCTGCTTTATTTCTACAAAACTAAATTTCCTAGTCTCTGCAAAAGTTCTTGGCCCACCCTAATCAAGCCAAAAAAAATAAAATGGGCTGGGCATGTACCTCAGTGGTAGAGCACCCCTGGTTCAACCCTATTTTTTTTTTTTGCGGTACCGGGGATTGAACGCAGGGGCGTTCTACCTCCGCGCTACACCCCCAGCCCTATTTTTTATACTTTATTTTGAAACCGGGTCTCACAAATTTGCGGAGGGCCTCACTAAGTAGAGAGAGAGAGAGAGAGACAGGGAGAGAGAGAGAGAGAGAAAAACAGGGAGAGAGAGAGATAGAAACAGCTGAGGCTGGCCGCGAACCCGGATCCTCCGGTCTCCGCCTCCCAAAGTACTGGGATTACAAGCATGTGCCACCTCGCCCGGCTTATTTTTATTTTGAAACAGGGTCTAAGTTGCTGAAGCTGGGCTTGAACCTGTGATCCCCCGTCTTAGCCTCCCATGCACTAGGATTACAGGTGTGGGCCACCATACCCAGCTCAGATATGATTCTTGAACCATTTCTTCAATGGGCTGGAGCTTGTCGAGCACCTGTACTTTCACATGTTCCTCAAGTTTCAAAAGCCAGGGAATAAAGCATTTATCCCTATTGAGACCTGCATAAGATTAGTTCTTATGGCAAGAAAAGGCATTTCAGACCAAAGAACAGCAAGTGCAAAAGGCATACAGAGATTAGAAAACATGGTACTACTCCTTAACCGTGAGACACTAAAAGGAGGTAGGAGCCAAACCACAAATGGTCTTGTAGTCCACACTTACAACATACTCTTGTTCTATAGGAAAAAGGGAGTTAGAGAAGAATTATGAACAGAAGCATGATGATCAGATTTGTGTATGAGAAAGATGAATCTTCCAGCAAGGAGGAAGATGTATTAGAAGGGGGTAAACTTGAAACAGGTGATAAGACACAGTCTAATGAGCCAGTCAAGACATGATTAATACCTAATACAGGAAGTGATAGGGGCAATGGAGAGGAGGGCAAAGGAAGAAGCGAAACCCCCAGGACTTGGTGACTGAGACTATGCTGGTAGAGGAATACATTAGCAAGGATAGCTCTCAGTTTAGTTTAAAGCTATTTAGTATAAAACCAAGGTAGAGCCAGGCGTAGTGGCGCACACTTGTAATCCCAGTACTTGGGAGGCTGAGACAGGAGGATCGCAGGTTCGCGGCCAGCCTAAGCTACTTAGTGAGGCCCTGTTTCAAAATAAAGATTTAAAAAATAGGGCTGAGGGTATAGCTCAGAGGTAGAATGCCCCAGGGTTGAATCCCCAGTACAACAAAAAATAAAGTAAACTAGGTGTAGTGGTGCATGCTTGTAATCCCAGTGTTTGGGAGGCTGAGACAGGAGGATCATAGGTTCGCAGTCAGCCTCAGCTACTTATAGTGATGTCCTCCACAACTTAGTGAGACTGTTTCAAATTAAAGAATAAAAAATAGGGCTGGGAGTATAACTCGGAGGTAGAATGCCCCCTGGGTTCAATCTCCAGTACTGCAGAAAAAAAAATTTAAAAATAAATAAAATAAAACCAAGGAAGAAGCCGGGCATGGTGGCGCACGCTTGTAATCCCAGTACTTGGGAGGCAGAGACTGGAGGATCCAGGTTCGTGGCCAGCCTCAGCTACTTAGTGAGGCCCTCCGCAACTTCTTGAGACCCGATTTCAAAGTAAAGTATAAAAAATAGGGCCGGGGGCGTAGCTTGGAGGTAGAACCCCACTGGGTTCAATGCCCGGTACTGCAAAAAAATAAATAAATAAATAAATAAATAAATAAATAAATAAATAAAAACCAAGGTAGGGAATACAAAAGGCATTAAGTTGTGGAGGAATAGCGGGGTAGAGAAGAAGATGATAAACTTTATTTTAGACATGGTATATTTCAGGTCTCTATGGAAGAGCCAGGTAAAGCAATATACAACAAACTGCTGGGAAATTAGCTAAAATTAAAAAGAAAACAAGAAATGAGGGGCCTAAAGTGGAAATACAGATTTGAAAGATAACACAGAATAGTGGTTGAAATAATGGACAGGAATGAAACTATCTTGGTAAAACATTTAGGATAAAGAGAAGAGAAAATCACAAACAAAACCCTAGTGTTAAGAGACACAGAACCTACACAGACGAATGAAGACAAAGGACCTGAAATGAAATGGTAAGAAAATAAAAAACAAAAATTGGATTTAGAATTTAGTCAAGTCAAAATGTTCCCT
Source organism: Glis glis (assembly GCA_004027185.1). NCBI lineage: Eukaryota > Metazoa > Chordata > Mammalia > Rodentia > Gliridae > Glis > Glis glis. The sequence continues at coordinate 1,824 of PVJS01010234.1, read as the reverse complement.
TACCTTTCTCCACAATTTTTGCTTTTAATTTTTAGGGTAGTTTTTCTGTGTGTGGAAAAAAACTAGTTTGTGAGTTGCAAATAAAAAACATCTTAATTATTCATACCTGGTAAGGATAGGTACCATGTCCTGCCCACTGCCATGTTCTTTTTCCCACTGCTCCAGCAGGGTAGTGAGCTCGGCTTTGGAGTCCACATGTACCGCTACTGTAGTCATGACTTGGCCTAAGGAAGCCAGAACAACAAGTGAACACAGGCAAACAAACCTGAACACTTCCCACAAAAGGAAAAGTGAGGAGGGGGTGGAAAAGGGATGCACAAGTAAAGGAAATAATTAAGAAGCAAGGGAAATTAACCCGTGGGCCCTGCAGATCATTTTACTTGTGGTACAGTGGGAAACCCCGGATACTCAAGTCATGATAACATGTCCTTTTTCCTCCCTCAGCCTCAGTTTCCTCAGCTGTCAATCAGTCAGAGCTGGGTCAAAATGGTGATTCTTAATCTTTATAAGAACCCCTCTGAGAATCAGACAAAAGTTATGGTCCCTTTTTCTCCAAAAAGAAAAAAAAGTATATAACTGGGCTGAGGATGTAGTTCAGTGGGAAAGTGCTTGCCTAGCACAAAGCCCAGGTTTCATGCCCAGCACAAGAAAAAAAAAAGTATGTACCTAACATACACATTGCATACCTAACATACACAATGCATTCAATAATCCCAGGTCTAGATCTCTGAGGTCCAAATCTTTTTTTTTTTTTTTTTTTGCAGTACCGGGGATTGAACCCAGGGGCATTCTACCTCCGAGCTACACCCCCAGCCCTACTTTTTATCCTTTATTTTGAAACCGTGTCTCACGAAGTTGCGGAGGGCCTCACTAAATAGCTGAGGCTGGCCGCGAACCCGGATCGTCCGGTCTCCGCCTCCCAAGTACTGGGATTACAAGCATGCGCCACCATACCCGGCTTAGGTCCAAATCTTTTGCTCTTGGTAGTCTCTGGAAAGTTCTATGAAAGATAAACAGTATATCTCTGTTAATTCTAAACAAAAGGTCAAGTGAAGTGAATATCATTTCCAACATCAAAGTTGGGAAGGAGTACTATAAACCCATTTGTACAAAGCTGGATATGGCAACTCACACCTGTAGTCCCAGCTACTTGGGAGGCTGAGGAAGGAGATCACTACAACCTAGGAGTCTGAGACCAGCCTGGGCAATTCAGCAAGACACTATCTCGAATAAATAAATACCCATTTGTCCTTCAAGCTTCCTAATGTCCCTCACAGCTGATTTCCTGGAAGAAGAAAAAGAGGCTGGAAAACAGGTAGAGAAAGCTGGGTTGAGTGTTAATCCCAGGAATGCAGGACTGGGAGCTGATGGGCTTTGGAGGAACCAAGTAAGACACCCAAATGGCAGAGATTTATAAAGGTTCCAAAAAGAATAAATGAGACATAATTGTTTTTGTTGTTGCTGTTGTTTGGTTTTTTGTGGTACTGGGGATTGAACCTAGGGGCATTCTACCTCCAAGGCACACCCTCCAGCCCTATTTTATTTTTATTTTGAAACAGGGTCTCAGCCGGGCGTGGTGGCGCACGCTTGTAATCCCAGTACTTTGGGAGGCGGAGACCGGAGGATCCGGGTTCAAGGCCAGTCTCAGCTCTCTCTCTCTCTCTCTCCCTCTCTCTGTTTCTCTCTCTCTACTTAGTGAGGCCCTCCGCAACTTCGTGAGACCCGGTTTCAAAAATAATAAGAAGTATAAAAAATAGGGCCGGGGATGTAGTGCAGAGGTAGAACGCCCCTGGGTTCAATCCCCGGTACCGCAAAAAAAAAAAA
>PVJS01010233.1:0-40172 GCA_004027185.1 Glis glis | reverse complement strand
TTCCTTCCTCTCATTACCAACACCCAACTAGATGATCTCAACATCCACATAAATGCTTTCTTACCTTTTCTCAAATGTAACCCCTTAAACAGTATCTCTCAAATCTTCTATTCTAAAAAACATGGTTTTTCTAAAACTCCATTTAAAAACTAATTTTATGGCATATCACAATCTGCGTTTTCTTAAAACTCCCAAACTTATACCAACCATCCAGTGTACTGAAGTTCTCTATACCATGCTGCTTCACCCCTTCTACTATCTGTAGTGTACCCGACTTGCCCATGTTTTAAGCTCAAGATTCAAGCCAAGTTCCTGTATCTTTTAATCATTCTCCTTCACAAAAATCCACTTCCTCTTTTGTGAAAAAGCCACTGTATACATTAAGAAAGGTGTTCTATTACTAGTCTGTAAGCCAAGAATTGGAATTATCTCATATTTGTCTTCCCATTCCTAGTACCCTAGCATAAAATAGTAGTGTATTAATAAATTCTTAAATCAAAAGTAGATGGAGCTTTTAAACTTCTCTGTAACTCAAATGCCTTTTACTTTCCAGGCTATCAACTCAAAAGCAATTGAGCAAAATTTCTCATGAGAAAGGCATAAACTGAGCAAACATACAAATTTATGTAACTTTTTCAAACTCTGGGTTATTAACATAAAAAACAGAGGAAAATGGAAGTAAATTTTGCAGTAAGTATACTCTCCATTTTCCAAACAAAATAGAGATTCATTCCAGAATACAGATTTCCCTTTTAAGAAAGCTCTGTCTGTCATGGACATTCAGGTTTATTCAAATATATTCATAAAAATGCCAAATAGCCGGGCGAGGTGGCGCACGCTTGTAATCCCAGTACTTTGGGAGGCGGAGACCAGAGGATCCGGGTTCGTGGCCAGCCTCAGCTCTCTCACTCTCTCCCTGTTTCTCTCTCTCTCCTTAGTGAGGCCCTCTGCAACTTCGTGAGACCCGGTTTCAAAATAAAGTAAAAAAAATAGGGCCGAGGGCGTAGTGCGGAGGTAGAACACCCCTGCGTTCAATCCCCGGTACCACAAAAAAAAAAAAAGCCAAATAAAAGACAAAATCTTCTTAATACATTCCTATTTTCTTCCTTGCTTCCACCAAGCAATTTACAAAACTTGCCTCTGAACATGACTTCCCTAAAAAACTATGATATAACAAGGAATATTTCTGGGTAATAGTTTTGGTAGTTTAAGTCAGCCTCTGTAATGTAGGACAGACCCTTTTCCTCATGACAACTAGGAAAACTATCACCACCCCCCCAGAAATCCTTCAGGACCCACCACCTCTAGGATTTATCCTAGGAAAACAACTATCTACATCACAAGGAAGCATCAAATCAGTGTACAAAACAACTTCCAAAATGTAATTTTTGTATGTGTGTGTGGTACTGGGGATTGAACCCAGGGGCATTCTACCTCTGAGCTACACCCCTCAGCCCTTTTTTTTTTAGTTTGAAACAAGGTTTCACTAAGTTATGAGTGTCACTAAGTTGCTGAGACTGGTCTAGAACCTGCGATTCTTCTATCTCAGCTTTCATCTTCTATCTCAGCTTTCAAAGTACTGGGATTACAGGTGCAAGCCACCACACCCAGCTTAAAATGCAATTTTTCCATCTTCCTTTTCTGACAGCTTCCCTGAGACTCTTAAAAATTTCTATTTAAAAAATTCCTTTCCTTGTTCTTTAAACAAAGAGCTGTGATAATGGCAGGTACAACTTAATCAAGTTTCTACAATTATTACTGTCTTACAGACAGATACGAAATATATGTTGAACTCAACTACAATATTAGCTCTTTTCTGATTGTGGCTATCAAATCAGGTATTAAAATTTTTAGTTGACCCGATCAGCCTATATGTGATGTCAAGACAAAACAAACAAGACTAAAGAGACCCACATTTTCAAAACTTCAAATCATGTGAGTAGTGATTTTTTTAAAAAGGCTTCCCATGTTATGGTGAGTCTTTTCATATTAGTGGAATCTATACTCAAATATATTCACCTAGTATGTTTGGAAAATTAATGCAAACCAAATAAACACAGATTTCTAACACCCACCAAGAAGTACTTCTTGCTCTTTGGGGTATATTCTGGATCCCATTCCTCTTCCTTCGGTCTCTTTTGAAAAGTAGTATTTGAGTTGTTTGGACCAGTATTTGTCCCAGCAAAAACTCCTCTGGCTCTTCCTCTGCCTCTAATTCGAAACTGATTAACATTAACAAAACTGTTTAGTAATGCAATCGCAGGTATTCAGTTACATGCAAACTGTAATTTTACTTCAATGGCAACATCAAAAATATGTCCTAATTTCCTACTTAAATCTCTCTTTCACAGCCACTGAGGATGAAAAGGCTGGTAATATTATACCATAAGCCAAAAAATTCTGCCTGCTAAAAATTGGGTAGGTCAAGAAAAAATGAGTATCAACCTAAATAGTAGAAGACTGCACTTTCAAACTGTTTTAAAATAAGCAAGTTTTCCCCCTTTTACTAGTCAAAAGAGTTGCCTAATTCCTTTGAATTGTGTTACAACCAAATCTATTACCATATAAGAAAAACTCTTCTCTTTCCCAAATGACTTCATTAATGAACCCTACTAATATGCAACTAGATATGGCTCACGGTAGGAATCTGAATCTAGAAATTAAAGAATATGGACTACTACAAATTTACAAAAACATGAGGGTAGTAAGTATGCTATGTAAAATAAAAAGAAATTTGTATGATTTCTATGATTGATACACATATAAGCAAAGACTTGAAAACAAGCAAAAATGAAACAATGACTTATATAGATGAACTTTTTTTTAACGTTTAAAGATAGCTTAAACTAAGTAATTAAAGAAACAGGTCAATAAATAACTTTCCTGGATTCTTGGGTCTCTACAGACTATGTATATTTAGTGAACCAAAAGTCAAGAAAAGTATCTAATTTATATATATATTTCAAGATCTCAAAATGGCATTTCTTAATACTTCAAATATCATTTCATTTTTCAAGACTAACTCTGTCTTTAGGGATAATGACCCCACGCAACAGATAATATCTAGATTACATACTTAATTTTTGATACGACAGTGCTCTACAGTAATATCAAATGATCAAAGACAATTTCATTACTTACAAAGGTTCCTCGTGGTCGGCTAACACCTGCAAAGCCTGAATATTCTTTCATTTCATGGTGACTTTTAAATTCTTCTTCTCTTTCCTTCTTACTCTCCTTTTCTTCTCGAGAACTGGGAGAAGAAGGTGATGCTGAAGAAGATGAAGATCGAGAATGATCTTGCTCCCTACTTTTATGTTTACTGCAAAATAAAGAAAACAAAAAAGTGCTATTTTTAAAAAGTTAATAAAGAATCCTGGTGAATCTTATAATAAGAGGAATATTTTAAGTCAAAAAACTATCTGCTATTGAAATTACTATATAAGTAAAATAACTGGGTGTTAAATGTGACACAATCTGTTTATTTTCATTCAATGCTTTACATCACTACTAAAAAACATGCTTTGGCCAGCCAGTTATAAACTAGTCTGTAAACTTCAAGAATGAGGTTCAGTTCTTCAATACTTTTAAGTTAATTTATAAAAATCTTTTGTTTTTATTTAATGAAAGGAAAAGAAGAGTAGGAAAAAGAAGATTTTAAGGCCAAGTTTCAAAATGACTGCAATTTGTACACACTGGGTGAGAACAGTTTGTATGGTTTGGGCCATAACACCATTATTGAAATAAAAAAAGCATATGACATTACAAATACCAATCACAAACATAAAAACACAAGTAAAATTCACCATTTACCTAATAAACAACAAGAAAACCGATTATCTATAATATTGTGTACTATTATTATTCAACTCTATGATGATCAAATTTACGACTCAAATACAAGCACCCGAAAAAGGTCATACCTGCGGTAACTCTTACCACTGCTAATAGTATCCTCGGAAACATTATTTTGAAAGACCAATACACATTGCTATTCCTAGTCCTTCCTCCCCCCCTCTCTCCCATGTTAAACCACTAGATATCAGTTTAAAATTCTTGTACTCTGGGTGTTATGAGTTGAAAAAGTGCGGAATCAAGCATAACGAACCAAAGTTCTTACACAAACTGTTTCTAGAAATGCACTGCATTGAAGTCCAACCTCCTGATGTAGCCTGGATAATAGGACACATTAATTTGTCATTTTTTTTTTCAGTGTTAGCTTGCTATTCCAAAGTTTTTGTCCTCATCCACCATAAGCCGTGTAAAAGACAAATACATTTTTGCTGTAAAACAAATAATTTTAATTGTTTAAATTTAAACATTCGATTACACAGTCAAAATTGAAAGCAATTAAGCTGACAATTATTAAAGGCTAATTAGAAGCTAAAACCTAACTCAGACAATTTTAACAATTACCTGTCATCTTTGTAAGATTTGTATTCCTTGTAATCTTTTGGAGTTTTTTCCTGCTTTCTTGATCCACTGGATTCCCTGGAGCCCTTGGAATCCCCCCGTTCTTTACTTCTTTCTTTTCTACGGCGATCAATGTCATGCCGAAGATCAGCAGAATCGCACCTTAATTTTTTATCTCCCTATAAAAGACAGATAAAAAAAATATTTCAGGGAAGAAATAGAAAAAATAATATACAGTAGATTTTTGCCAGTTTCTAAACTGGCATTATAGTATCAGAAAAATCATGTAATACACTACCATCATCCTTAGTTTTGCTTATTTTTTAAAGCATCTTATTTTAAACTAAATATTTGTGTACACAAGTGCAGTGAACTATAGGGGTTACTAAAAACTATCTTGAGTATTTTATAGGATTTTATTCAAAGCAATTCCTAATAAATTTTTGTACAGTAAAATGACACATTTTTCCACTCAATGCGTCCTCATTATCCCTATCCTTCCAAAGGCTATTTTTAAAACAGGTGAATAATAATAAAAGCAATAATGTGTAGTTGTGATGTAGCATTCTGCCTATAAAGTTGAAGAAACCATTACTTTAGGAAGTAATGGTTCTCATCAACTATAAACTTTATTATCATCAAGGTCTTCCCAAAGAAGTTGACAAACCCAATGAAAAACACTTCAAAAGTAAGAATTCTGTAATTTCCATAACATGCAAGTGGAATATGATTATGAAACCAATTGAGGTTGAACAAGGGTTGAAACAAAGCCAGAAAGGTATTATTCGAAATCCTGTACTCAGTATCTGGGGCCATATACTGCCCTTTGTCAATTCGGGGATTGCAACGGACATTAGTTTAACTGGGTCACAATTCACCTCCTTCTTGTTCCATTGCTTTTTTCAAATACTATATAATTTAGGAAGATGGAAAGAGGCATCTAGGAATGAAGAGAAATTATACATCAGTAAGATGCTAAGCAATGTGGACATCCTTGCTAGTATTCAACAATAAGAAGTATTTATTCTGGGAAGTCTAGCCATTAATATTCATAAGCATTTGTAAAACATATATCTCCAAATGATAATAACTACTCACCTATTTGTTCCTAGTGTAACAAAGAAAAATCTAATCAAGAACAAAAAAAACTTCCTATTCGCTTAGGTATTACCAAGTCCACAAATAACAAGATAAATGAAACTACTTTATAAACTGCAAACTATACATATTAATTGCATATTAATATGTTTATTCATTCATATAAGAAGATGAAGGATTAAAATCCAAAGTCATATCCTCTTGTCCATCCATCAGTTATTACTACTCTCTCTCCCAGATCAAAATCTGGTCTAAGTAATGAGAAAATACTGTCAGAACACAGGGATAGATTCAATTTTGGGGAAAACAAAATCAACTAACATTGATATCAAGGTAATGAATTTAAAAGTGTACACACACACACACACACACACACACACACACACACACACAGCATTCACTTCTGAAAGTCTGGTTTTCCAAAATCCTTATGCCCCATGCAAAGAAATCATTTCTTTGTAAGCTCTAGATTCATATCCAGCAAGTTAATAGCATGCCTATTAAAAAATTTGTACACAACCACCGTCAATTACACCTTTAGAGCCGGGCATGGTGGCGCATGCTTGTAATCCCAGTACTTGGGAGGCTGAGACAGTAGGATCCCAGGTTCGCGGGTAGCCTCAGCTACTTAGTGAGGCCCTCCGCAACTTAGTGAGACCCTGTTTCAAAATAAAGACTAAAAAATAGGGCTGGGGGTGTAGCTCCGAGGTAGAATGCCCTTGGGATCAATCCCCAGTTCCACACACAAAAAAAATACAGCTTTAGTAATAAAATTGCCAATGTTTCAAAAGAGCCCATTTATTCCACAACTCTGCAAAACAAATGTATTCTTGCCTTTTAAATGAGAAAATCAAGGTCTAAGAAGTTAATTAAATGTTTTCCAAATATAATATAGACAATACTTACTGATCGCTAAAATTAGAACCAAACGGTATTTCCAAAAGCAACACACAGTTGCTCACTTTCTACCTTTTCTGCACATTTCTACTACTAGACACTGTATGTCCAGTCATATAGGCTGGTATTCTCACAGTAAATGTCAATTTTGACTAACTAGAATATATCAAGAGTCCCCTTAACCACCAAATTCCATTCTCTCTAAGCCCCTCAACTCCTAGGACTAATCTTTCATAGGCTCCTTTCTCAAGATTAAATGCAGTTTCCCCAACCAAAAATAATCCAATAGTGACAAAAAGTTATTTGTTCTAAAAGTTCACTTATAAATCATTTTTAGAATGTTTTATTTCTTAAACATCGAAAATGCACCCAAATAGCGTGGGGATTAATTCTTGATATCTGTGAAGAACCTAGTAGGCACACACAAATTCTTACTACTCTACCTTAACTCAACACCCTACAGAAGTTAATAGAATTTCTATCTTTGCTTTTATCATCTTCCTTTGTCTACCCACATTTCTTTTCATTTAGTACTTTTCAAAAAAGCACTTAGTTTTACTTAAGACACTTTACTGTCAATATAATTTCTTCTAGAAAGAAACACTATATATACTACCAGAAATATAATGTATGTACCTGGTAAAAACAGAAGATATCTGTAAACATTTTGCCTTAAGATAATTATATTTAATACAATATCATTAAGCTAAACTTAAAATGAAAAAGAAGTGCATTCAAACACATACCTTCTGATTTTCTTCTTTAAAAACTCTCTCTTCCCCTGCTAAACGGGTATGCTTCCTCAGGGCACTCGGAGAGATGTCAATTCTCCTAATTTAAATAAAATGCATTTGTAGCTTTAACTTTATAGTACAAAAAAATACATAGTATTGCTCATTTTTGTGAGATACTAAACAGTTACTTCTCTCCCAATCAATTTGCAGTAAGTCTACTAATGTAATTCCTTATAGAGGATTAAGAAATAAAAATAAGAGCCGGGTGTGGTGGTGCATGCTTGTAATCCTAGTACTTGGGAGGCTGAAACCGGAGGATCCGGGTTCGCGGCCAGCCTCAGCTACTTAGTGAGGCCCTCTGCAACTTAGTGAGACCCTGTTTCAAAATAAAGAATAAAAAATAGGGCTGGGGGTGTAGCACGGAAGTAGAATGCCCCTGGGTTCAATCCCCAGTACTGCAAAAAAAAAAAGAAAAGAAATAAAAACAAGCAGGGTGCGGTGGCACACACCTGTGATCCCAGCACTTGGGGGCCTAAGACAGGGGGGATCAAAGGTTCAAGGCCAGCCTCAACAGCTTATTGAGACTCTCAGCAACCTAGTGAGACCGTTTCCAAACCAAAAAAAAAAAAAAAAAATTAAAAGGGCTGCAGGGATGAGAGGGCTCAGAGGTAAAATGCCCCTGGGTTCAAGCCCCAGTACAGAGCACGTGCGCACGCACACACACATCTATTAAAAATGAATTAAAATGCTTCAGCTAGAGTTGTTTGTTTGTTTGTTATTGAGGACTGAACATAGAGGCATTCTACCCAAGGCTACACCCCCAGCCCTTTTTATTTTAAAACAGTTTTCACTAAGTTGATGAGGCTGACCTCAAACCTGCAATCCTCCTGTCTTAACCTCTCAAGCACGGGAATTATAGGCATGTGTCACCACGCCCAGCTCGTAGACTTTTATATATAAATGAAATCTGACCTTTTAAAATAGCAAACATATTTTAATCATAAAACATAGAAAAACAATGCCAGGTGTGATGGCACATGCCTTTAATCCCAGTACTTGGAAGGCTGAGACAGTAAGATCACAGGTTTGAGGCTAGCCTCAGCAACTTAGCAAGGTTCTTCAGCAATTTAGCAAGACCCTGTTTCAAAATAAAAAATGAAAATAAGAGTGGGGGTGTAGCTCAGAGGTAGAATGCCTCTGCGTTCAGCCTCTAGTACTCAGATCAGGGGAGAACAGAAAAAGAAAAAGTTTTGACTGAATACTAATTACCATCATGCAATTGTAACACATCAATTTTCTCAGTGAACACACATGAAAACAATTACTTGCTCCTAAACAATCTTCACGGTTTTAAATCAGTGCATCTTTGGTTTTATTCTGTAACTTTCCTTATTAAGCCAGTATCAGATGCAACTTCCCTGGCATGTGAAGGTGCTTCTTGATCAGGCACCACCAAAAGCACACCAATTAAGTACTAAGCACTGAGTTAGATGTTTTATAACCAATATCTCTAATTGTCACCACCACCCTACAAAGCAAACACTATTATCCTTATTCTATAGATGAAAAAAGTGATGTCCAGACATTAAATAACTTGTTCCTTAGAATGTAATGAAGTGACAAAGCCAGGACTGCAACACAATTGTCTGATTTCAACATTCATGCTCTTTTTATGGACAACACTTGCTTCTCACCAAGTACTTTTATTTCACAAATTTACTGCTAGCAAATTCAAGGGTTACTCTAGGCACCCACTTATATACCCTCCTTCCTCCCACAAAAGATTTGCTATTTAAATTTTATACAGTGGAGTGATTATGAATTACTATATTAAATTCTAACAATCAATTTAAAATAAGAAAAATGAAAATAAAAAAACTAAATTATAAAATGTTCAAGACTTGGAAGTACATTTATTCAAAGTATAAACAAGGAAGAAAACCAATGTTTACTTGTATCATGATAATAACATACTTCCCATATAATCCTGTTTGAATAGTATCTTCCTATCAAAACAAACTTTTACATGCAAATTTAGTACAAATTGTTGCAAACAGTGTCTTCCTATCAAAACAATGTTTTTAAATGCAAATTCAGCACTACACATACCTGTGTATCTCAGGGCTCTTTTGCCGGGTACTATGTTCTTCAGTGGCTTTCTGATATGAAGTGAACCGCTCGTTTAGGGTCACTGCAGCAGATTTGAAGTATTGCTCTGTTGATTTAGGAGAAAATACTGCCGAATTAGGAATCGTTAAGAGGGGATTCTCATTTGTGACAGAAGGGCATGTAGCGGGTTAAAAGAAAATAAAAGTATTCAAGAAACCTAGCAGAAGAGAATCAAGTGTTACAAAAACTCCTACCCTTTCCTTTTTAACTTCTTGTACCTCAACAGGTAGGTGACTGCAAAGTTCCTCACAGGTCCCTGTCAATACTACATATAACCCAAGAACAATTAATGAATTAAATCAAAAGTCCAATTTCGTCCTAACGCACTACCTCCTCACACAGAACAAAAAAACAATAATGTGTGGATGTCCGTAATTACACCTTGCCGATTCATAGATCAATGAAACTACCCCAAGTAATCATTTGCAAAAAAAGAAAAACTAATCAAATTATTTCATCAAGAACTATGTTGATATATCAACAGAAATGGCTTTAAGTAAAAAACTGAACACTGCCAATGATTGAAAAAATATTTTTAAATTAATTTATATTCACTATTTACTCCAAAAATCTGGCATCTTGGCAAACCTGACAGCACATCTGATTGTTGTTTTTCTTTAAACAATTTTAAAATTAGTAATATCAATACTGATTAGTTTTTAAACCAGTTCAAGATATGCTGTAAATGTAAAATAGACGTATAAAGTCATGAGCTATGAAATGTTACATTATGAAGCAAGCTATCTGCTTAACAGGTCAACATATATCTGTGTCAACTTACCGCCCAATATCCAGCACATGTCTCATAACCAATCATTAAAACGTGAAATGGCCACTACAAGGGTAGTGCCTCAATCATAATTCCATGAAACCCAGGAATTTGAGCTAGCAACTCAGTTTTTATGCCATTTTGCCAGGAAGACAGAAGATTCAACTTTGCCTGTATCTTTCAACAGCTATTTTACTTTGAAACATGGATTTTGCCATTTCAAAACATATTCCAGGACCTAGTTACAATGAAAAAGAAAACATCACTGGGCATTTTCAGCTCTCTATATAATAAGAGCTGTTCAGATCGGTTGCACAATACCAATTATAAAACATAACTACAATTCTCTTTAAAAAGGAAAAAAGAAAATGAAAAAGGAAAAAAATTTATCAAAATCTGATCTCAAAATTCAGCAATAAATTGTAAAATGGGGAGACAGGTCAAAAAAAGGTGAAAAAAAAGTTAATGTTTCATATTTTATGTACCACAGTAAGTATGGCCATAAACTGGTTCACAAACTTACTTTCAGCAAAATAGCACAACTGTCTTTTGTTACCATGTTTAAGTAATTACAGCCAAAAAGAAATCTCAAATATCATGTACTATCAAGTGCATCAGGAATTATTAGTGATAAGTTTAAGCTATTACGAGTCGTTCTGTGACAAACTTTAAAAAAATAAAAATAAAAACAGCCATGGAGGATCCTTGGAAAGAACCTACTAAACACAAAAACAAAATAAAAAAAAACCACAGACCTAACTGCCCAAAAAGTCATACCCTAAAACTTTAGAAAGTTACTAGTAACTTTGAAACTAGAATTACATAGTGGTGAAAACAGAAAATCATTAATTTAGTTGAAATGATCACTCTCATCTTTAGGACCTAAAGAAATGTCTTATTACCCTAAGTAGTCACTACTCATTTAATATGCTTTTAAATTTCTTGAACTTTTTCCCCTTTAAGAATTCTGTTAATTTTTTTTTTTTTTGCGGTACCGGGGATTGAACCCAGGGGCATTCTACTTCCGAGCTACACCCCCAGCCCTATTTTTTATCCTTTATTTTGAAACCGGGTCTCACGAAGTTGTGGAGGGGCCTCACTAAGTAGCTGAGGCTGGCCACGAACCTGGATCCTCCGGTCTCCGCCTCCCAAGTACTGGGATTACAACCGTGCGCCACCACGCCCGGCTCTGTTAATTTTTTAAATGATAAACCAGAAGAATTGTAACAAATTAAGTAGGACAAAAAGGAAGTTAATGCTATTTTCCCATTGGCTTCAGTTTTCTAACAAATTCTGAATAGAAATTCTTAGTAAATAATAGTAATGATACTGCCGCCTTACTTTGTTATAAATCTATGCCAAGAATACATTATCACAAGTCACAGGTATACAATGAAAGGTAATTTTTAAGCATGCTGCGCTTTAAATACACTGACACATTTTAAGAGTCTCATGCTTTACTGATTAAGCTAGCCAGGCACTATGACACATTTTAAAAGACGTTTGGCATTAAACAAATCTACAACATATTTTAACATGATATGTAGACTTTTAGGATGTTTTAACTCCATTATTTTATTATTAAATATATTATTTATCACTTATTAAATATCTTCATGAATCTCAATGCTAGCAAGACTTCTCTCTCTTCCATGAATCTATTTCTCCAAATTTTTAATGGTATTTAAGCATACCTGCTAGCCCTGGGACACATTAACTATTAAGCGTAACTAACTTATTCTGATTGTATTCAAGAGAAGTTTAACTCACAATACTAAACACACTAGGCATACCTTTAACATGATGAACCAAGGACACAATGTGTTGTATAAATGACTCTGAAGTGCTTTTGCTGGCCTGAGGCAACTTAATGTGGTCAAAGATGGATCGGAACTCTTGCTCCTTCTTGACAGAATGGACAAGTGTACTAGCGAGTAGCCTGTCTTTAGTCAAGGAAGCAGGTCTGAAACATATCAATAACACACACACAAACAAAATATACCATTGGTTTGAATGTGAAATAGTATGTTCAGGAAATAAGACGATTAACAACCACTGATTACTTACTGGCATCAATGCGGAATTACCTGTTTGAATCATCAAGAGGAACAGGTGCCATTTTGAGTTTGACTTCTGGACGGTGAGAATCACTGGCTATCATTTTGATCCTAAGCGGGCTCTCCTCTCTGAAGGTTGACTTTTCTCGTGTGTCCAGATTCTTGTGTAGAGGGGGACTGTAATCAAAGAGGTCTTTGAGCTTTTCAGACTTTACCTGCTCAGGTGATTGAGTTTCTTTCTTTACTGTTATTCTTTCAGAACTTTTGTCTTCTTCCTTGTGCTTATCTTTTGTAGTGCTAGGCCTTTCCACTACATATCCAGTCTCTTTAAGTTTATAATTTTTTTCTTCTCTAAATCCATCACTTTCTCTATTGCCTTTCAGTGAAACTTTGGACTTGTACTTGGATCCTTCCTCCTCAGTATTCCGATGAGATGCAGTAGCAAAATTTTTACCCTGATCTGCGAGGACTGACTTCCTGAACTGTCTATAATCCTCTGTCTCCTCTGTGTCATCCCCTTCTGAATCATTAAACTTTTGTTTTCCAGACTCTTTATCACTGAAGTAATCTAAAGCTTCCTGATCTTCCCATTCTCCCTCTGCCCTCCCTTTCTCTGATCCTTTCTCCTTTGGAGTCTCTTTATCCCTGGTATTACCCCTATCAAGCAGGAATACTCTAGACTCTTCATCTGTGAACCTGTGAATAAGCAAAGAAGAGGATAGTAACTCTGGATTGCATTCACTATAAATCACTTGCATACTTAAATGTGTTGCCCAATATCACAGGACCAGAAATCAGAAAAAATAACCCTACTGAAAAGTGCTTTTATAGATTCTACTTTTAAAAGTCATCAAAAGCATGATATAGAACTTATGTACTAACTTTTAAAATAAATTTACATATTAGACTTTCTGAAGTTTAAAAAGTAAAGCCATTCTCAAAACCCAACTCTATTTAAATTATAGCCCATAATTTTGCACTAACAACTCCAAATTACTAGAGATCCTATAATAATACAGAACACAGCCCAAATTTAACTTTGAAGCTAAGAACCACTAATGGGCAACACACATTAGAATTCTACTCATACTCAAAATTTCAGACTATTTCACTTACTTCCTATCAATATAAACAAGAGCTCACACAAATGGATTTTAATGCAGTTGATGACATTAAGTAGTTAATACTCATGGGTTCCCAGAGGGCCATACTGCTGCCCCCTCCTGGGGGGTGAGGGCACTGAACAAATATAGACACCCAAAAGAATGCACATGTGTCACTGCATCTTTCTGTTTGCTTTAGAAAGGTAGATTTCCAGAGGGGGGCACTTAGTAATTTTTTTTCCTGATAAGGGGACAATAAGCCAAGTAAGTCTGGGAACCTTTGTTCTGAATCTCAAAGTAGTTCATATATAAACTTTAGTAAATAATGATCTGGGGCAATATTAAATAGAAACTATCACTCAGTACAAATATTAATTCTAGTTTGTAGAGTACTATACCCTATCTAGCATGGCTGCTCTATCTTCTTACTTTAAAGTCAATTGTACTACATTAGCAACCATTTTCATTAAGGTTGTTAGCAACTCTCTCCAATGTTTGAAATCAGAATTTAAACAATGTAACTGTTTAAAATGTCATTCTAGAATGTGAGAAATTACATCATCTTTTCTAACGTCAGGCAGAATTTATTAAATATTAACAAGTGAACTGTTTATCATACCACACAAGATTGTGCAATATAAATGCATTACTTATGCAGGTCACATTTTAATGGTGAAAACAAAAACAAGCTTTCCATGTTCTAACATTTAATTTCTAGTTGCTATTGTTTTAAACATATATTATTGGTTATGCTTTATGCTCAATTTCTCCTTGTTTATATCATTCTGGACTAACTGAAAATGGATAAAATTAAAAGGAATAATGTAAATTTTTATTAAAGAACAATTTATCTTCCAAAGTTCACCACATATGAGTAAAATTTGGAATTATCTCATAAACTAGGAAGTCATGAGTAAAAACAGCTAATTAAATACATATCACAATTCATTGTCTTGTAATTCCAAATAAAATCCAAAAACTAGTAATATTGTAATCAAAATACCCTACTTTAGTTCTTACCTTTTTAAGAACTTTCCAGTCTTTCCAGTTTCCTGATCTCCTCCATCAGGATAAAATGAGGAGCGTCCCCTAGACTCATCTCTTGGAGCATTCTGTGGTGTGATTGTCTTTGCAGGGCTTCTTCGTGAAGGGATATGATGAATTGGAC
Organism: Glis glis; assembly: GCA_004027185.1. Classification (NCBI taxonomy): domain Eukaryota; kingdom Metazoa; phylum Chordata; class Mammalia; order Rodentia; family Gliridae; genus Glis; species Glis glis. The sequence continues at coordinate 25,764 of PVJS01010233.1, read as the reverse complement.
TATTCTGAGAAGGACTATATCGACTAGATCCATTTCCAACAGAACCAGACCCAGACCTTTCAGGACTATGCTGAATGGAATGTGAATGCTGAGAGGGAGTATTTTTTGCAGAGTGGACTGTACTAAGCATGGGGGCATCAGAGCAAGATGAACTCTGACTAGGTGGTGTAGCAATAGGTGAAGGACTATGGGGTGATCTGGGACTATTGTCATAAGCTGAAAGGCCAGGCCAAATATCACCAGATGTGGCTGATTTATTAAACTCATCAATAGATTCAGATGGATCATGTTCAAATGTATCTTTCGTTTCCTCTTGTGATTTACTTTTCAAAGGACTCTCTTCTTGGGGTTCCCCTTCAGCTTTTTTGGTTTGTTTTTCCTGAGACCCCCGTCTTTTAGAGACAGGAGATTTACTATATGGGGATGAAGAACGAGATGATGATGATCTTGGAGACCTAGAGGATCTGTAAGACCGTCGAGATCTGCTTCTGGATCTTTGAGAAGAAACGGATCTTCTTTTTGGACTCCTGGAACGTGAACGACCTCGTCTAGGACTCCTAGAATGCCTTCTATTCCAGACAGGTCTATAACCACCTCGATGATATCTACCGCCTCCTCCTTGATAATACCCTCTACCCCTTCCTCTGTACCCATACGGTCGTCTCATTCCTCTATTATTTCTGTAATCTCGACGATAATCTCTAGAATAAATTCGATCTCTACTACGAGATCTTGAATATGTCCTGGAACGAGACCTAGAACTAAAAATGAAATAAATATCAATGCAGGAAAAAAGTTCTCCATTCTTCCATTCTAAATACTTCTACTGAATATAACATAATCATCAAAGGTAAAATTTTCAAACCTAATTTTTCAAAACTTTGTTTCTAGTAAGACTCATTTGGATAGCAAGACTTTGTTTCAAAATCTTAAAAAATCTTTAAAAGGGGCTGGGAGTATAGCTCAGAAGTAGAATGCCCCACATGCAATCCCTAATACCATCAAAAAAAAACTCACTTTGAAGGTAAATATTAAGAGAATAAATTAAAGGCCTTAGGAAAGAAGACACAGAAAACAAGAAAAAGTCAACATATCCAACAAGAGGACACATTATCAAATTACAGTTCATCTAGGCTAGCAATTAGTGCAAAAGAAAATTTAATGGCATAGTATCATGTTGTGAATAGGGAAAAAAATTACACAATATTATATATTGAGAAATACCACTGGTATTCAGCAAAGCTAAGCCTAGAAAAAGAATATAGGAAAATAATAAACTAGTATTAATTCTTAATTGGTCACTTTTATTTTCAACAAGTGGTTTCAACTTTCTGTGCTGTGCGTTACTTGAAAAACAAGCAGTTAATCATTTCTAAACAATTGAAAAAATTATTTGTTACAATTCAAACTACCAACCAGGTGTGGTTGATAGATATTACCAGTGCATGCCTGTAATCTCAGCTTCACAGGAGACTGAGACAGAAGAATTGCAAATTTGAGGCCAGGCTGGGCAATTTAGCAAGACCCTATCTCAAAGACTTAAAAAGGGCTATGGACGTAGCTCAGAGGTAGAGCGCCACTTGATTCAATCCCCAATGCAAAAGGGATAGGGAAAAAGAATTCAAACAATCCATCAGAAATGAAAAACTAAAGCTGGGCATGGTGGTGCACGCTTGTAATCCCAGTACTTGGGAAGCTGAGACAGGAGGATTCGGGTTCTCGGCCAGTCTCAGCTTACTTAGTGAAGCCCTCCGCAACTTAGTGAGACCCTGTTTCAAAATAAAGGATAAAAAAATAGGGCTGGGAGTGTAGCTCATAGGTAAAATAATGCCCCGGGGTTCAATCCCCAGTACCAAAAAAAAAGAAATGAAAAACTATTAAACATATGCAGAGATTGTTTACTGCCAAATAATTCTTACATTATCCAATTCTTCTCTCTAACATTATGAAAAAATACAAGGAAATCCAACAGTACAATAAATATCTGATCTGGAGTCAGACTACTGGATTGAAATCTAAGCTCTACCATTTACTAGCTTGCAACTTAATGTTCAATTTCTCTAACTCTAAAATGACAATGACAGATGCATTTCACAGGGTTGAGAATGAAACACGTTAGTGGTTTTAGTACTATATATAGCAGGCACTCAATAAATATTAGCTGACGATTACTATTAAATACTAAAAGCACATTAATTCACCTGTATCTCTTCTTTCTAGAGTGTGATCTTGATCTTGAACGAGAACTAGACTGTGATCTAGACTTTGATCTTGAAGAATGTGATCTAGAATTGGAACGACCCATTTTTCTCCTAGTCAAATGAAAGAGCAAAAACGGTTAAAATAGCATTATTGAAGTTTCACACATTACTTATTTTCAGATACAAATGGAATTTTACAGACTCATTCTTTTCAAGACAGGTCAATCACCCCTGCCTAAAACTTTTGTTTTCACCCACATGACAAGTAATATATACTGAAGACACAAAAAACTTCTATGGAGTGCCCCACCTATGTGCCTCAATCCAAAAAGGCAGCAGCTGCAGAAGCCAGAAAGACCAATATCAAACTACAGCAGCTTGTTAGATGTTATTCCATGCCCAATACAAATGCCTACCTTTCCTGTAAAAAAGACAAACAGTATCAGACTATTATAGAGAAGGAACCTGAAACAAAGAAAATACACAATACTAAAGAAAAATAAACCTACCAGACTGTCATCATAGTGTTTTATGGCCTTGAAATGAGCCTAAATCAACTACTCCATATATACAATACTGCCTGGAGCAGTACTGGATAGTCTCCTAGTAGAATAAAGGTCACTGAATCTCTGAAAAGCTGGAGCCACAGCTCTGCTCTCAGTAATCATAACTGCAGGGTAAAAATGAACTTATATGACAATGCCTAGTTCACCCTGTAAACTTTCTTGTTAAGTTCACCCTGTAAACTTTCTTGTTAAGAAGATGGAAAAAGATAAAGAAATTGAAGATACTACTCCAAGAAGGAGACATTAGAACTACAGGAAAAAGAAAACTTGGGTCCCAGTATTTTAATTTTCTAAACACTACATAGCATCTCATGCTAAGACCTCACAGGGTACAGAAATCAGTAACTGATCTCATTTATAAAATCTTGTCACAAAATTTAAAGAAACACAAATAATTTAAATATATATAAACATATATAGCAAATCATTGCACATACATCCAAATGCCATATTTTCAACTTTTCAATGATTCTATAAGACTATACAATCTTTGCCTCCCACACTATTTTTTGCCATATATAACTGACCCTTATAACAACTCTGGGGTTGGCACAGTGACCCCATATAGTTAAAAATCTGCACATAACTCTTGGTTCCTCAAAACCTTAACTACTAATGATGAGAAGCCTTACTGATAACAAATCAGTTAACAAGTATGTTATATGTATTATGTACAATGAAAAGCATAATACAAAATTTACTGGTATAACAACAGCTCCCAGAAATGATTAGCATCACACAGCTGGCATTTTAAGTGAATACTCTCAACACTTGAGCTCACACAATAGCAACAGAAGCATGTACTACAGTCAATTTTATGCAGTTATGATTTAAACACATCTTTACATTTACATTTCTCTCAATTGCAAGTGGGGCTATATACAATGTGTTAAACGATAAATTTTAATTTGAGATGTGTATATTTTATGGTAGTAAATAATAAACTACTATCTAGATGTATTTCACACATTCAAGACATACCTTTTTCTCTTAATTTTTTCAATTATTTCTAGGTTACATGGCTTGTCTGCAAGATTTTTCAAATTATCACAAACCTCCCAAAACCATCCACGGAAAGCAGACCTATAAAGTTCAAACCTGTGTTGTTCAAGGTTTAATTGTATAACTATTTCCAAATCTCTAACTTAATACTCAAAACATGTAATCATTTCCATAAAAATCAGCTTATCAAACTTCTAACGTCCTGCAATTCTCATATTTAAATCATTATCTCCTACAACCAAGTACTTTTGAAGGCACTTATTTTATCTTCCCAATCTTTTTGCTCAGTATTATAAAATATTTGGACACTAAAAGTAGTTAAATTGTAGAAAATGTAACAACTTCCTCCTCAAAGAACAGAAATGAAGAGATAAGATAAGCATTTCAAAATAGAACATAATTATCCTCTAATAGACAAACTGTCACCTTTTTCTTCTATTATCATGTTCTTCTCAATCCCAAGTAAGCAAGAAATACATAAAGACGTAAGTAAAAATATAGATCGTGTTCAAAAAGGTGGAATATTCTACAACACATAGGAAGCAAATTCAGCATTAACACAGGGTGATCTTATACCCAATAGAACACAAGACAAATTTGGTTTAGCAAACTGTGATCTTATTTGAACAATTGGTAAAAATCACATTTACAGTCTCTAAAATAAGGAATCTAGACCATCAAGAACTGTGACACTTTTATTGCTATTTGATTTCAAAATACTGCCCTTCTCATACTTTGTAAACAGTTTTTTTTTAAGTACTAGTGATTGAACCTGCTGTATTCTACCTCTGAAGAACACCTCCAGTCCTTTTTATTTTTTACTTTGAAACAGGGTTTCATTAAATTGCCGAGGGTCCTAGTTGCTGAGGCTGGCCTCAAACCTGCAAACCTCCTGTCTTAACTCTCCCAAGTACTAGGATTACAGTTGTGGGCCACCACATCTGGCTTCTTCTCAAATTTTTTAACTAACATATGTTTAATTTACATTCATTGTGATCAGATGTGAAGAAAATGATTTTTTTCATTCAGACATAATCAGAAACAGATGCAAATGAATGGGGGAAGATCCCAATAACTAAACAAAATCCATTTTCACTGTATTAATAAGTAAAAGAAACACTTCGGTTTTGTTAAGAGCCATGGGTTCCGTACTATGCATATAGTCTACAATACAATCTTAGCACTTAAGGTTCTGTTTCATGGTAATTTCTGGTAAGTGATTCAGGAATGTTATCAAGAGCTTGGTTGGTGTGGAATAAATAAATGAAGACAAAAGTCCTGGTTAGGAAAATACTCTCTTATCAAGACTGCAAGCCAAGGCTGGGGGTGTAGTTCAGTGGTAGAGTGTCTAGCATATGTGAGACCCTGAGTTGGAGACCCAGCACCAAGAGGAAAAAAAACAGAGACTACAGGTCATTCAATCAGTTACCTTTAACAGCATTATATGAGTAGGATCACACATGGTACCATTAACTAAGGACTATTAATTAGACTGAAACTTGGTTTTGGAAAGAACAATGCCTTTTGTCTTTTTTTGTTCAATGATATATCCCCAGTTCATAGCACAGCCTATGGCATAAGCATAAAGCTTTCATAAATAACTGCTTAAAGAATGCATTTCCCAAGACCTAGGGGGTGGAAGTTGTTTTTGTTTTTTAAAGCAGCAAGCTTACATTAGTATAGCCATTATGGAGATCAGTGTGGAGATTCCTCAGAAACTGGGAATGGAGCCGGGCGTGGTGGCGCACGCTTGTAATCCCAGTACTTTGGGAGGCGGAGACCGGAGGATCCGGGTTCACGGCCAGCCTCAGCTCTCTCTCTCTCTCTCTCTCTCTCTCTTTCTCTCTCTCTCTCTCCCTCCCCCTGTCTCTCTCTGTCTCTCTCTCTCCCTGTCTCTCTCTCTCTCTCTCTCTCCTTAGTGAGACCCTCCGCAACTTCGTGAGACCCGGTTTCAAAATAAAGTATAAAAAAAATAGGGCCGGGGGCGTAGCGCGGAGGTAGAACGCCCCTGCATTCCATCCCCAGTACCGCAAAAAAAAAGAAACTGGGAATGGATCCACCACATAATCCAGGTATACCACTCCTAAGGGACTGAAATGAAATTATAGTGATACATGCATGCCCATGTTCATGCACAATTCACAATAGCCAAATTATGGAACCAATACTGGGCGTGATTGCACACCCTTGTAATTCCAGTACTTGGGAGGCTGAGACAGAAGGATCACAGGTTCAAGGACAGCCTCAGCAAGTAATGAGACTCTCATCAACCTAGCAAGACCGTTTCAAAATAAAATTAAAATAGAGCTGGGGGTGTAGCTCAGAGGTAGAATGCCTTTGGGGTTCAACCCCCAGTACCAGACACAAAAAAAAATTATGGAACCAGCCTAGGTGTCCATCAACGGATGAATAGATTACAAAATTATGGGATATACACACAGTGGAATTGTACTCAGCAATAAAGAAGAGCAAAATTATGTCATTTGCAGGAAAATGGATGGATATGGAGAACATTGTGTTAAGTGAGATTAGCCAGTCACAGAAAGTGAAGGGTCTTATGTTTTTACTCATATGCAAAAGCTAGGGAGTAATCAGGATACAAGATGGACTTTAGATAATGGAGGGAAAACCCCAGTGGAGTGATGGAGAGGGTGTGGGAGGCGGAGGGGAATAATGAAAGAAACACTTCCAGTGACATTATGTACATATGTGAAATTACCAATGCAGGTATCATGTATGGGAAAGAGGAGGGATGGGGAGGAAGGGGCAGCGAAGCTCACCACTTACCAAGTGCTGTGTCCCTGTATGACCCTATCACTCTGATCTGCATTATTATATGAGACTACAATGTGCCAATAAAAGTATATATAAGGTCGGGCATGGTGGCGCACACCTGTAATCCCAGTACTTGGGAGGCTGAGACAGGAGGATCACAGGTTCGCAGCCAGCCTCAGCTACTTAGTGAGGACCTCCGCAACTTAGTGAGACCCTGTTTCAAAATAAAGAATAAAAAATCGGGCTGGGGATGTAGCTCAGAGGTAGAATGCCCCTGGGTTCAATCCCCAGTACCACAAAAAAAGTATATATAAAAATAAATAAATAAACAAATAAATAGCAGCAAACTTATTTTTGAAGGTTTGGTTTTGCTTTGTTTTTAAATAGATATACCTGATACTTCAAAATAAGCAGTAAGAAAGCATACATATAAAATAGTTATAGCCGGGCATGGTGGCATATGCTTGTAATCCCAGTACTTGGGAGGCTGACACAAGAGGATCGCAGGTCCGCGGCCAGCCCCAGATACTTAGTGAGGCCTCTGCAACTTAGACTGTTTCAAAATAAAGAAAAAAAAATAGGGCTGGGGGTGTAGCCCAGAAGTAGAATACCCCTGGGTTCAATCCCCGGTACCACCAAAATAAAAAAAAAAATAGTTATCAGTTCAAAAGAAATGTTCTTTAATTTTCTTTCCTTTTTGGTGGTGGTGCTGGGGAGCAAACCTGGGCCTTGCACAAGTTAGGTAAACACCCTACCACTAACTTAGAACCCCAGCCCCAGAAATTTGGATTGATAACCTTTTTCCTACCTTCCTATAAAAATATACTTGGCTAAAAGAGGCTAAGAACATATATTTATACTACCTGGATTCAATCCAGGCTAAGAAACTTCCTTAGTTGTATGACCTTGGATAAATTCCTTAATCTGGGCCACAGTTTCATCAATTATATAATGAAGAAAATTACAGTATCTACTTCAATGAATTGTAAAGGACTAAATAAGTTGATAGTTGATACCTATAACTCACTTAAAGTTATGAAACTCCTCTTGTTTGCATTAGGATGAATTAATTAGTGGGGTCTGTCTTTTTTTAATGGCTTTACATGTTCTAAATTTTTTAGTAGAGGTGTTTGTAGAAGTGGAAGCAGACACAACCTAGAAGCAGATAAAAAGAATCTTTTTCCTAAAACTAACTTAAAATCTGACTTCATACAAGCCACCAAAACAAAAAAACTTCAGATCCCATGGCTTTTAATGAGACCATAGGGCTTTTAATCACTCCATCCAGATCAGTTCAGCAGTCACATTTTCTCAAATAAGTCAAAACTGAAAACTAGGAAAATGAATGCAATTTACCTTGAGCTTTAATGCAGGATCAATACGTCAGTGCAGTCTTTGAGATACTATAAAATTCTTCCTGGAGAGAAGGTTCTGAGAAATTAAACTCTAAATTCAAATTCCTAGTAAAAAAAAAAAAAAGAATGAATTATGGCAAACTGAGTACCCACTATTTACAATACATAGATTGAGCACTGTTAATAATAAAGACTTATGATTTCAGGGAAGGAGAAACTGATTCAGGAAGCGGTAAACCTTTAATCATAAAAACTTGTAACTCAACTTTTTAAAATCACAATACAGCATATATCATGTAACTGAAAACAACAACATTTTAACTTAAATACTTGAATTAATTCTGGTAATTAGAATTTAGAAAAATGGAAGATATATGCTATCATTCTTCCAGAAAATTCCAATATAGTTAGCAATGCCATTTTGGCACATGAAACCATCATGTAATCTGTAGTTACAACATCTAAAATATGACAATTTAATGCTTTGCTATTTTTCCTTTTGGCACTTCCTTTCAGTTTCATCTAAAACTGATTTTTAAAATTCATATAACAGCCATCAGTTAATTCTAAATTGTATGCCTAAAGCATTTTCATACATGCAGACATTCAAGTAACAGAAATGAAATAAGTATATACTGGAAGTCAACACTCTTCCTAAACTAACCAACCATTACTATGAAAATAAATTTAAATTTAGTTCAAAATGATAAGAAATAATCAATACTAAAAAGGTTGGCTTTATGAATAATATTCCATGATTATCAATTATGTGCCAAAGACAGTAAAAAAAACAACAGGAGAGCAGAAATTAAAAACAGATCAAGATTGATATATGCCAGCACTCAAAGAATTAATAAACAAGCTTAAATAAGAAAAAATACATACTAAAATGAAAACCCACATAGCTGGGTGTGGTGCTACATTTTTGTAATCTCAGTTCTTGGGAGGCTGAAAACAGGAGGATCCCAAGTTTGAAGCCAGCCTCAGCAACTCAGAGACCCTGTTTCGAAATGAAAAATAAAAAGGGCTGAGTGTGTAGCTAGGAGGTTGAATGCCCCAGGTTCAATTCTCAGTAGTATCAAAAAAAAAGACAACGGACTACCTAGGATCCAAATCAAGTAATGATCCAACTTGGAGGGTGGGGGGTACTGGGAATTGAACCCAGGAGCATTCTACCTCTGAGTTCCATCCCCAGCCCTTTTATTTATTCTGAAACAAGGTCTCACTAAATTGCTGACACATGGGCATAGAACCTACATTCCTCCTGTCTCAGCCTCTCAAGTATTGGATTACAGGCATGCACCACTGCACCTGGCTTAAGATCCAACTTTTAAAATGAAATATTGGAAATACAAAGAAGTGATGAGAATTAAATCAGTGAATCAAGAGGTGGTGTCCCCTAAATAATCATGGCCCCACAACTGGGAAGATTAAGAGATCTCTGGTTCAGGATGCAATAGAAACCTAGTAACTAAGGCTAACATATTAAAATAAAAAGTAGCAAAACCAAAAAGCCAAGTAGGCTTAGATACAGAAATGAAAGGATTTCTAAAGTTCATATAAATTTAGTGTTTAAAATGTCAAAATCCTCCAAGTGGGCAGAGAAAAAAGCTAACCTTCTAAATTAATGTACTATTATGAAACTTTCTTCTAACCTAGAAATCAGTACCGCTGATTTCACTGTTGGAAGTGATACAAAGATTATTTTAGCTAACAATTCCTCTAAACAATTCCAAATGACCAATTTTAATTTCTAAGTATCAAAAGAAGAATCAACTGCCAAGTCTCTCTTTACTCCAAATCATAATTTTTTGATGTTCCAAGAATGTATACCAGAAATAGAAAACTAAAAGTAGGGACTCTAGGCTGTTGGACTCTGGCTATATATTCTTGTTCACAATCCATAAATATTCAAGTAACCACACTAACTCAAATGATATATAAAATGTGATGCACAATAGTCAGTACCAGAGACCACTATCAGCAACTAGGATTTTTGTGTTTATTTTTGTGGTGCTGAGGATCAAATCCAGGGTCTCACATCCGCTAAGCAAGCATGTTCTATCACTAAGATGCATGGCCAGATCTCAACTGATTTTAAGTCACAGTCTATGTGCAGAGCACTTATGTTAGATGTTTTAAAACATGACTAGATAAGAGGTCCCTGCCCTTCAAAAACCAACTATAGAGGAATAGATATCAGTAACAAACCATAGTAAACTAAACATCTAAATACAAACAAATCATGTGCCAAAAACTGTGTTCAGTGACTTCAAATAAAATCATCTCAATTCTGATAATCTCATGAGCTAAGTATTAATCCCATCTCTCAAATGAAAAGAACTCTAAATCAAAATACATTGTACTAAGTGCCTAATGCAAATAAAGCATTTTAAATTCTCAACTCTCTTGGAGCTTCCAGGGAGGGGAAGACACATAAAACAAACAAGAAAACATCAAATGGTGACAAGTACCACATTTGAGGGGGAGAGAACAATGACAATTAAAGTGAGTCCTTGGACCCTCTTTAAGGAAGTTAACATTTAAAGCCAAGGAACACTGCAAAGATGCATGAAGGGAAGATCATTCTGGACAAAACATACACACTTCACAAATTCTGGACAGAGAAAGCTGTAAGAAAGTTAAGGCACTGTGATCAAGGACTTGAGGATACAACACAAGGTAGGAAGAAGTAGGGGTGGATCAAGCCAGGCACAGTGGCATGTGCCTGTAATCCCAGTATTTGGGGGGCGGGGATTGCAGGTTCAAAACCAGCCTCAGCAACCCAGCAAGACCTTCAGCAACTTAGCAAGACCCTGATTTAAAAAAAAAAAATGAAAAGGCTGGGAGTGTAGCTCAGAGGTAGAATGCCACCAGACTCTATCTCCAGCACCAAAAAAAATTGGTAGTAGGAGTAGACCAGATCAAATAGCATCTAGCAAGCCAGAATAAGGAGTCTGGATTTTACTCTAATGGGAAAATTTCTAGAGTGGTTGATCAGGGAAATCACATCGTCAGAATTATATTTTAAGATGGCTGCAGTGTAGACAATAAAGAGCACAGAATGGCAAGCAAGGAGACAAATTAGGTAGATGAAATTAAATATAATGGTTGCCTGGATAAGGTGGTAACAATGGGAAAAAAAAAAAAAGACAAACCCAGGATCCAGTTTCTAAGAATAGTCACAAGATTGCTGGGGGTGTAGAGCACAGGGAGTGAGGAAAAAGAAAAATCAAGAATCCCTAATTTTGGGACTCAAATATCTGGGAGAAGGGCAAGTTTGGGAGCAAAAACAAAAGATGCAATTGCCCTTTTAGGGCCCATAGTCAGAATTTGACTGAAATCTCCAGACACCAACTCCTGTGCTCTAATACCCAAACAGATGTCTCATATGGCCAAAACCCAAATATAGAATTCAAAATGCCAAATCCATCTCCCCTTTATTACAACCACAATCACTAACAGGTCCCACTTGTAAACAGAGGTAGAGAATGAACTGCCTCATGAATCTTTAACCAATTGATTCATCAACCAGTGAGGAACACAGGATAAAACTATGCTTTATTTTTAAAAATAAAGCTTATAAATACCTTAACAAAGCCTATCTTTTATGAAATAACATGTAGTGAGTGACTAGAACACAAATGATTGAAGAAAGTACTCAAGAGGAAACTCCTCAAAAGAAATGATTTGCAATACCTACCATACCATTTCAAACATATTTGAGCCAAGTCTTCACATGAACATGCCCAAGGAATTTGAACCCCCGATTCTTATAAACAAATTACTATTATTCACATCTTATAAAATCCTAAAAAGAATACACCATGACTATTACTCCAGGACACTAGATTCAAATTCTGGCTTACCCATTAACTGGCACCCCAACACTAGACAAGGTACTTAATCTCTTTCATCTTCCATCTCTACAGGTTTAAGGTTAAATGGACTAAGAATTGGAACAATACTTAATATTTAACACATGGTATACATTCAAGCATTAGCTGTCACTTGGTAAACCTATTTGTGACAGTCTTACTGCAGGCTAACTGTAAATTTACTTCAAATGATTCTTGTATGTAAGGTTACTCTTTTTTTTTTTTGCGGTACTAGGGATTGAACCCAGGGGCATTCTACCTCAGAGCTACACCCCCAGCCCTATTTTTTTATCCTTTATTTTGAAATAAGGTCTCACTAAGTTGCGGAGGGCCTAAGTAGCTGAAGCTGGACACGAACCCGGATCTTCTTGTCTCAGCCTCCCAAATACTGGGATTACAAGTGTGCGCCACCTCACCCAGCTTACTCTTACATTTTATAAGTCTTTCCAGAAATGCTTAATAAAATCTCTGAAATTTTGCTTTAGAATACTCTACAAAAAATTAAACAATTATTATTAAACAAGATTAGTAAAATGTTGGTAATGATTAAATTTAGATGATGAGAACATGAGTTCATTAAATTTACTTTATTCTTAAATTTCCACAGTTGAAAGTTTTAAAAAGATGATGAAGGCTTAGTTACAAATCTTTAGTTCTTCATCCAGCTTGTCATCTTGCTAAAAGAAATCATGGCACTGTGAACCAGAATACTTGCACTGTCAACCAAGTTGTGACACTTCCTGGCCTATGTGGCCTTGCTTACTATCTTTTTGGCCTCCATCTGGACAACAGAGAAACAGTGGATCAAGTAAACTGAAGTTTTTGAAAACTCCAAAATACTATGCAATGTAGGCTAGTATTGTTACTACCTTCGTGTCAGTGGACTTTGTTTTTCAGTCTTGTGGACAGTCAAAATATTAAATGCTTATGACTCAAGTAATACTGATCACCACTGTTTAAGAAGCTAGATATGAATAATGAACAAATTCATATTCTACAACTATAACCTCAACATTTGACATTTACTACCCAGAAATACATTGGTCTTCTTGATTCCCTTATCTATTGTTAAATAACAAATCACTGAATTATAGCAGAATGCAACTAGTGCTCAACTAATGATTTCAAATGTAGCTTCTGGGAACTCCCAAAGATCTACACTGAACTTAAAAAACTTTCTCCATTTCTGTAAGCCTTCTCATAAATTAATCTGGTACACCTTGTAGCCCACATAATTTGTTCAATAAATTTAAGTAGATATGAGCCTAGTGGTGACAAGTACTTTTTACAAGTCTATCAACCAAGTCCTAAAAAAATAATTGTTCTTGGAAGTCAAGTATGCTTTAGCTAAACTGTGTCCTTAGCCACCATTATAATCATCTGAATTAGGGGACTCCAGTTTTCACCAAAATGTAATGGTGAAAAGTTTAAAATCCTTAAAACAAGATGCCACAAACTACCATTAGATAGGCTTTAGAGTATTTACCATGAGCTACTTTGTATACATAAGCCTTCCTGTCAAATTATCCTATACTGGGCAGATCACACAAAAATGCAAATAAACTGGTAGCAGTTTTTCCTATGTAAGGGTGGGTGTGTGGTGTGTGTGTGTGTGTGTGTGTGTGTGTGTTTACAGGGGATTGAACCAAGGGGTGTTCTATCTCGGAGCTACATCCCCAGCCTTATTTTTTGTTTTGAAACAGGGTCTCACTAAGTGGCTGAGATCATCTGCAATAGCGGCAAGACTCAGCAACTTTGTGAGGTCCTCGGCAATTCAGTGAGACCCTGTTTCAAAATAAAAAATAAAATAGGGCTGGGGGTATAGGTCAGAGGTAAAATGTCCCTCGGTTTAGTCCCCAGTACCTCGCGTGCACACACACACACACACAAAAAAACCCTCTGTGACAGTAAGTATACAAGTCTTAAGTAGCCAATAATTTTTCAATTTTCTTGATTTGCTTTTGACGTTAAATCTTCACTTCAATTCTAAAACCTGAGTTTTAAAAAGAAATAGTTGCCAGTACTGCTGCTTGACCTGGACAAGAAAAAAGCGAATAGAGCCAAATGATGGTTTTGTTTTGCGGTACTGGGAATTGAACCCAGGGGCATTCTGCCTTCGAGCTACACCCCCAGTCCTATTTTTTATTCTTTATTTTGAAACAGGGTCTCACTAAATTGCAGAGGGCCTTACTAAGTAGCTGAGGCTGGCCGCGAACCTGTGATCCTCCTATCTCAGCCTCCCAAGTACTGGGATTACAAGCATGTGCGCCACCACGCCCGGCCCAACTGATGGTTTAAAATGAGGGCAAGGTCCATAACCTCAACTCACCACCCCTACAATATTTATCCCACAAGCTGTATACCAATCATGGCTGCAACTCTTCTGACACGACGTAGTGGGCTGAATCATTTGCCGAAAGGACGTGCCTTTGCTTGTCCTCCTGGAGAACTGCCCTTTCGGCCAGGGTATGGCAGAGTCACTCTTAGATCCAACAGCGAAGACTCGATCCCCACGGTAAGAAACAGTAACCAGGCACCGGCCACTCGAGTCAAGAGTGCACGTTCCTTTCTAAACAGAGTAGGTTGCCAAAGGAACCGAGAAGACAACGCCAGAGAAAACTTTCCCGCAACACAACGGGCTGAAGCCAGGTGCTGTCGTCAGTTACAAAGAATTACAGAACAGGAGCCTAACTCCGAGCAGATTAACAAAAATGAGGCCTAAACCGACAGGTAACCTACAGCCGAAGAAAGGCGTTTCAAGACGCGAAAAGGGGTCCACCTGCCCAGCGCACTTTGCTGCAGGCCACAGTGATTTCCTCAAAGCCCCAAAGGCCCGAAAGAAAGGTAGCGCTCGCAGCCAATGAGCCGCCGACACAAGGGGCACCACGCGCAGCAGCGGGCGCCGGAGGCGAGCAAGGAGAAAGGCGGCGGCGCGCGTGCGCAGAGCGTCCAGTCGGGCGCGCGCCGGGTCCGGCCAGAAGAGATGGGGGAAGGGCGGGGAGGGCCGTGTGCGCACGCGCACGGGAAGGCCGCGCGGTCTCCGGCTCCCGAGCCAGCTTCGCAGCCACGCGCGCACCGCCTGCACTCCTCACCCCACCCTCCCCCACCTTCTGGCAAGCTGGGGGTGCCTCGAAAACCTGAGGGAGGCTGGCAGGGAAGCGCACGAATAACGGCGCAGCGTCTCCCGGGTTCTCTGTTCGCCGCCGACCCGCCACCACCCACAAAAGAGTCCACAACATTCACCCGCCTTCGGTCCCCACGGCCCTTGGAGTAATCTGAATGCAGTCCAAGGCTCACCCGACACGCCGAAACTCGGTCCCCGGGATTTATCTCCGTTGTTGCTACACAGCGGCCATTTCCCGACTCGAGAACGCGAGGAAAACCATAGAGGTAGCTTCGACGCGCTAGCTCATCTCCGTCACTTCCGACTGGGGGCGTGGCTTGGGGCGCCGCTAAATAGCTACGCAGGCCCCGCCCACCCTTCCGCCCTACACCGGCTCCCTGGCCGCTCTCAAGAAGTTGCCTGGGGGCTTCTGGGAAGTCGCGCGGCTGGTCTCGCGCGAAGATGCGGCGGCCCCACCCTCCGGCCCGGGCTCCTTCCGCCGCCAGGGTGGCGGTAGACGGAGCTGGGGGGAGGGCGGGTGATCCGCTAGAGCGGGAGGCAGCTTGGCTCCGTGGCGGAATTCGCGGGCGTCCTGCCTGGTTCTGACAGGCCCCGCTGGGCCTCGCGTCCACCCTACTCTTTGCTGCATTTCCTAGTCTGGTCTGTGTTTTCTGTGGGGACGATCTAGACCAGGAGGGAAAAAAAGACAGTTTCAGGAAAAGACCGGGAGGCCAGAAGCAGCTGCGGTCGCAGACCTGCGTCTCCCTCCGCGGGAAGCGCGGGTTTCTCCTCGGACGCCTGACTGGAGTGTCTCTTTTTGCTTTGCTGTTAACTGTGCCAAACGCACTTAGTTGAACATGGCCCGGTCTGCCAGCCGATCCTGAGTGGCATCTGATAAACTCGCAGCTCGCGCCGCAGCGATGGAAGCCGGCGGGCTGTCTGGACAGTGCGTCACAGGATGCAGCTTTCCTGGCGACGTGGTTAGAGCATTGCCACCTAAGCTTTCTGAAGGCCGATTTAGGCCTAAAAATAAAGAGCACCGAGCAGTTAAGCTCAGCCTGAAACAACCATGTGTGCCCGCCCAGGAACACGGCCCAGCAGAACTTGATCTGCCAGAATTGTGAACCACATTATAAATAGGCAAGCCATGTTAGGATTTGAATCGAATTTCAAAAAGAAAAAGAGCCCGAGCACATTTTCTGTTAATACTTGGTTGCATTTTCTTCCTTAGGGAATAAAACCGTTATGACTTTGATGTTTTAGGACCTTAACTACCTTCAAGGATTTCAGAGTTGTAATTAGCAAGCAGTCTTCAGTCAGTTAAATCAGTATTGGGCCCTGGTTGTGAATTTAACACTATGCTTAGGGCATTCCTTCCTTACAGTCCAATTTACCAGCTCAGCTGGAATTACCTCACTTTCATGGGATGAATTCTTAGTTTTTCTGTTTGTTTTTTAATATACAGCGTGCCCCTCACCGGGCTTCCACCCTCAAGAAGTGAAAGCTGGAATCTTTGGCCTACGTTTCTATGTAGATCGAAGCATTTAGTTAAGGAGGTGCCCCGTAAATGTTTGTTGAAAAAATAAACTCACCGTTCATGGCTCAGTTCTATTCTGCTCGTATGGGGCAGCGGGACCATCAGGGCTAAGAGTTATTAATCCATTTATTCAAAACACACCAAAATCTGACTGGAGTGCTTTGCAGGCTAGGATCTTATCTTAAGCCGCTGCAGTTCTATTGTAAATATGTTAAAAATGAAATCATCTTTCTGGATGAGGTAATATAAACTGATCTTGATTGTGTGTATGTGTGTGTTGCTGGGGATCAAACCCAGGGCCTGATGTATACTAGTTGAAGTGTGTACCACCTAGTACACCCCCAGCCCTGATTTTTGTTTTAAATAAATTGAGGTACTAAAAGAAAGGAGGCGCCACATTGGAACAAAGCCTTTAATAAATTGAAGAGTCTTCCAGAATAGTCTTGAACTTGCACCATTTGCTATGTGGTACCCTTTACCAATCTCCAAATGTGGAGGTTCTTCAACTTAGATGGTGTTTTATGCACATTCACTGTATTATCTGATTTTATTTTCAAAACCTGAAATTCCACCATTACAGCTCCATTCTTTGTAATGAAACATTTACTTCCTGTTAAAATACAAAATGTTGAAAAGAACATAGGGAAAAAAAATCAAAAGCCTATCAGATACACATTTAGGCATTGCATAAAAATTAAAAATTATCCTAAGATGAGACTATAAATCATAAAATTACCAACCTTACTAATAAAATAAATATACACAAAAAGAATGCTGAGATAATATTTTATACCAGTCACTGACAATTATATGAATATGTTTGTAAAACACATTCCTAAGAGGTGTTATTTTTGTTTGAGTTTGCTTTTGGTTTAAGGTAAGTGAAAGAAAACAAGACTGGACATCTGAAAAGGACAAGAAGACAGGAGAGAGAATGGAGTTGGAAGTCCACTCCAACTGAGACACTCCCTAGCTCTACTTTTCTGGATCTATCTTTTTAGGCTGAACAACATCTGAACTCTTTTCCTGTTTGGGGCAACTGACGTTGAGGGAATATTTGGGATCTTATTCTTAACTGCCCCTAAGAATAGTGGCATTTGGAACCCAGTAGTAACAGTGAAAAGCAGGCAACAAAGGAAATGAGCCAACAGAGATTCCCTAACTAGTCTTGCTAAGAAGAGCTTTGGCTGTAGTTCTTGCTAGCTGCCCTCCATTTATTCATACCTCCCCCTGGGCTTTTCATTGATTCTTTTTTGGGGCTTTTGTTTGGTTTGGTGATGTTGGAAATTGGACTCAGGGTCTTGTACATACTAAGCTTATGCTTTACCACCAAGCTACATCCCCAGATCCCCACACATGCCTTTTTAAAATCTTAATTGTGTGATAAATATTTCAGGCTATAAATACATGTAGTCTGATTTAAACATTACATAATGTATACATGTATTGAAACATTACAAGGTATCCCATTAATATGTATAATTTTGTTTTTATGTATCGGTTAAAAAAATTTTAATAAACACAAAATCTTAACTGTGGTAAAATAGGCATTGATTCTTTGAACTAACTGGTATCCTTCCAGTAAATTTCTTTTCTGGGTGCTCAGTCAGAGTTGGTTTCTGTTGTTTGCAAACCACAGCCCTGAACTCCATGTCACAGTTTTGAGTAGAAGTAGGTTCTATTTATGAGGACAATTTTCCAAATGGTCTAGGATTTTTTCAGCTCTGTACCAATGAAATAAATGATTTCTCTTGCCAAATCTATTTCATTTCCAGCTGGTGAATACAAGCTGACTAGGGTTCTCCCTCCTTTTTCAATTCCCTTTTATTTGCTAAGAATATAGAGGATTTTGGTTTTTGGTTTTGTTTTGTTTTTGTTGTTGTTGTTATTGTTTGTGATGCTAGAGATTGAACCCAGAGAGGTTCGACCACTTAGCTACACACCCAGCCCTTTTTTTATTTTTTTTAATTTTGAAGCAGGGTCTCTAAGTTACTGCATGCTGGCCTCAAACCTGCGATCCTTCTCTCAGCTTCCCAAGTATAGGGATTACAGGTGTGTGCCCCTGCGCCTGGCTAATTTTTCTTCTACAGTGCTGGGGATTAAACTCAGAACCTCACATGTGCTAAGCATGCATTCTTCCGTTGAGCTACATCCTCATCCTGAGTGTAGAGTTTTTAATTTTATTTTTCAAGATTTAAAATTATCAGGTCGGCTGTGGTGGTGCACGCTTGTAATCCCAGTACATGGGAGACTGAGACAGGAGGATCTCAGGTTCGCAGCCAGCATCAGCAACTTGTGAGGCCCTCTGCAACTTAGACCCTCTTTCAAAATAAGGAATAAAGAACCGGGTGTGGTGCACACGCTTGTAATCCCAGTACTTGGGAGGCTGAGACCAGAGGATTGCAGTTCGCGGCCAGCCTCAGCTACTTAGTGAGGCCCTCCACAACTTAGTGAGACCCTGTTTCAAAATAAAGAATAAAAAATAGGGCTGGGGGTGTAGCTCGGAGGTAGAATGCCCCTGGGTTCAATCCCCAGTACCACAAAAAAAAAGGAATAAAATAGGGCTGGGGGTGTAGCTCAGAGGTAGAATGCCCCTGGGTTCAATCCCCAGTACCGAAAAAAAAATTATTAATTCATGAGTTATATGTTACAGTATTATTTCTTAATATTCATTTCTCCATTTTGGAAAAATAATTATAATATAAAAATGTGACTGTTGGGCATGGGGTGTAGCTCAGTGGTAGAACACATGTTTAGCATGCATGGGGCCCTGGTTTCAATCCCCAGCACACATGTACACACACACACACACACACACACACACACACAGAGTGACTGTTAACCGTTGTTCCTAAGTCCCACCGACATTAATGTCCATCTTTCTCAAACAGATTATCACAACAAATGGAACATGTAATTCTTTTAAAGTTCCCATAAGAAATCTTTGCCCAGTAATTATGCCAGCTTGCTATTTATTGTAACAACTAAAGAACAGAGAGGAAAACCCCCTAAAATAAGGTCATGGAATTATGATTAGATTCATCACTAAAAATCGTTTCTTCTTTCAGAAAGGTTATAAGAGGAACAGAACACTTCCTTTTTTAGCAGCTGCCCAGTTGCCAACAATAACTCTGCCCCTTAAAAAGTCCAAATTCTCAGTTCTACCCAATTAAAGAAAAACAGTATCTTATAATCAGAAGGCTAAAGCACATAAGCAAAGGGCTGAAACCAATGGTGATATCCCAAAGTAGAAAAATATAGAGCATTGTAGGAAGAGAAGAGGACGGCATTAACCCTTTGATCTCCAGACCTCTAGGGATACTGAATTTTCAGACTAAAAATTCAGCCTGGCCTAGAGAAAGAGTCAGTCCTAATACTGATTTTTCTTAAAATGTGGTTCAAGATCTATCTCATGAGAATAACCTAATTGCTTATTGTTTAAAGTAGATGTCTACCACTTCACAATAGCTCACAACCCACAACTCCTTGGACCCTCACTTCCACAACTATAATTTAGGTATGTTTAAGATAGAATATTATGTTTACTATAGTACTTATGTAATCTTAACCATTGAACATATGTAAAACTTTGCTACCATTTTTCCTGTCCTTTTTTGGTAACTGATGAAGATTTTTAGTACTATGCCTCAGCCTCCATTTTCCATAAACCCTATAGTTTTGTTGTATAATTTTGCATACTGCAGTGACTTTTCTGAACAAATATGTTGCAATACAGCAGAATGGACTTATTCAATATACAGTCCTAATTTTAACAGTAAGAACACTGAAGCATGGAGAAGTGTGCTATCTTGCCAAAAGTCACATGGCTAGTAAGCAAGGAGCTAAGGTTTTATCAAATATCCATCTGGCTGGGGATGTAGCTCAGAGGTAGAGAATTTGCCTAGTATGTGCAAGGCCCTGGGCTCAATCCCTATCAACGCACGCACACATGCTCACACACACACACACAAAATAGTCCACCTGATTTTAAAGACCATCCTTTTTCTGTAGAAACATTTACCAGTATAAACACTTTTGTTGTTTGTGTGTGTGGTGCTAGAAATTGAACCCAGGGCCATTCTACCTCCAAGCTACACCCCCAACCCTATTTTATTCTTTTATTTTAAAACAAGGTCTCACTAAGCTGCAGGGGGGCCTCACTTAGTTGCTGAGGCTGGCCATGAACCTGAGATCCTCCTGTCTCGGTCTCTGAAGTACTGGAATTACAAGCATGTGCCACCATGCCCAGCTCAGCCTAAACACTTACAATAGGAATAATGATATTAGGTCAACTTGATCTCAAGGGTTGTCTTTATTATATCCCCTATGTCTTATTCTAGGTAATAATATATATATATATATATATATATATATATATATATATATATTCTGGCATATACATACACACACACATATATATATATATATTCTGGCATATATATTATTTTTTATCTGAACAATTCTCTATTACCCATAAATAAAAAACAAATTGGCATCTCAAGAGTATCTAAATGCTATAGTTTGGACCTGGAATGTCCCCCAAAAACCTATATGTTAAGGGCTTGGTCCTCAGTTTAGCACTATTGGGAGGTGGTAGAACCTTTAGGAGGTGGGACCTGGTGGAAGGAAGTGAGGCCATTGCCCTTCACAGGAACATTGGAACCCCGGCCCTATCCTGCCTCTCTCTTTGCTTCCTGCAGCCCTGAGGAGAGCATCCTCCTTCACCATGCACTTCCACCATGATGTCCTGGGCCGCCACAGGCACAAAGCAACATGGCCAAGCGACCATAGACTACAATCTCTGAAACCATGAGCCAAAATAAACCTTTCCTCCTTTTTTTTTTTTTTTTTTTTTTTGCGGTACCGAGGATTGAACGCAGGGGCGTTCTACCTCTGCGCTACGCCCCCGGCCCTATTTTTTATACTTTATTTTGAAACTGGGTCTCACGAAGTTGCGGAAGGCCTCACTAAGAAGAGAAAAAGAGAGAGCGAGAGAGAGACAGGGAGAGAGAGAGAGAGAGAGCTGAGGCTGGCCGCGAACCCGGATCCTCCGGTCTCCGCCTCCCAAAGTACTGGGATTACAAACGTGTGCCACCCTTTCCTCCTTTTTAAGGTGATTATCTCAGGTATTTTGTCACAGTGAAAGAAATCTGACTAACACACCAAGTAATGATTAAATAATCTTAATAGATGAATAATGCATGATATAATTCTACTTGACATATTTTAAGTATTAATATTTTCTTTCAATTCAAGTTTCCTTTTTTATTCATGCAGTTGAGGCATGGGATAAGTAATAATATTGCCACTTCTCCCTACACTACCATGCCTTCTCAGCAATGACAGTGTTGGATGTTGTCTAGCTATGGACTTGCCTGAACCACTCATTGCATATGCCACAAAACTGCTCACACCAGAGAAGGATAAACAGTTGCCAGATCTAGGTCCTAATGGTGCACTGCATGAGGGTTTGCAAAATGATATATGTAAAATGAGAAATCTATGGGAAGATTTCAGGTCAGTATATCTTATTCTCATAAACTTATCACGAGTTTGCCTCAATTTATATTTTTTCATTTAGAACATTTTACCATATAAGATCAAATATAGAGACATTCCCAACTAATTGACAATTCTTTAGTAAATATTACTTAGAGAGAAAATAAGTCAACAGGCATGGTGGTACACACCTATAATCCCAGTATTTAGGAAACTGAGACAGGAGGATCGCAGGTTCAAGGTCAGTCTCAGCAATTTAGTGAGGCCCTCAACAATTTAGTGAAACTGTTTCAGAATAAAAAATAAAAAGGGCTGGGGGTGTAGCTCAGAGGTAGAATGCCTGTGGATTCAATCCCCAGTACCACAAAAAAAAAAGAGGAAATAAGTCACAGAAGTAAGCCAAGGAGAAAGTACATGAAATGTGAAACAAACATACAAGTGAGTCAGTTCATCTTCAAAAAGTAACCAGAAAGTTATCAACTCATTCTACACCTTGGAAATGATGAAGAAGTAAACAACAATAAACAAAAATGGTATATATTCCCAGGCATTGTGGCATATGCCTATAGTCCTAGCTACTCAAGAGCCTGGGCAGGAAGATCACAGGTTTGAGGCCAGCCTCGGCATCTTAGCGAGACTCTGTCTCAAAAAAAAAAAAAATACTATATATATTTATAGTAATTATATACATGAATATGTATATATATGAAGATACACACACGCACACATTAAGAAAACTGATCACACACACACACACACACACACACACACACACACTTTGGTACTGGTAGTTGAACCCAGGGACGCTTTACCAGAGCTATATGCCCAGTACTTTTTATTTTTTATTTTGTGATGGTCTCAATAAGTCACCCAGACAACCCTCCTGCTTCATCCACACCAGTAGCTGGATTACAGGTTCATCACCGCAACCAGCCAAGGAAATTGATCTTATTTAAAGATCAATTAATTACACTATTACACTTGTAATCCCAGTACTTGGGAGGCTAAGACAGGAGGATCACAGGTTCACAGCCAGTCTCAGCTATTTAGTGAGGCCCTCAGTAACTTAGTGAGACCCTGTTTCAAAATAAAGAATAAAAAATAGGGCTGGGGGTGGAGCTCAGAGGTAGAATGCCCCTGGGTTCAATCCCAGTACCGCAAAAAAAAAAAAAAAATTTAAAAAGAGAGAGGCTTTAAGCCAGGCATAGTGGTGCACAGTACTTGAGAGGCGGAGACAGGAGGATTGCAGGTTCAAGGACAGCCTCAGCAAGTAGTGAACCTAGCAAGACCCCGTTTCAAAAATAAAAACAAAAAAATAGGGCTGGGAGTGTAGCTCAGAGGTAGAATGCCCTTGGGTTCAATCCCCAGTACCACAAGAGAGAGAGAGAGAGAGAGAGAGAGAGAGAGAGAGGTTTTGAGCCAAAGAAATAATCGGGGAAATTACTTTAAAATATTCGAATAAAGCAAGTGATTACTGTTCTTTGCTTCTCTAGAAAGAGAAAAGGGGTCAATTCAAATAGGAAATAGAATTATTCTGGACATGAAGGACTAGGGTATGAGTTGATGGAAATGGGGGTAAAATGTAAATGATACCTCTTAAATATCTATTTATATGCCCATTACTTGATAGGCATTTCACAACACATTTTACTCAGGATTCACACATAATCCTTAAAGAAATGTAATTGTTATCTCAATTTATAGATGAGAAAATATTCTTCATTGTTATTGTTGTACTGGGGATCAAACACAGGGGTGTTCTGCCTCTGAGCTACACTCCAAGCCCCCCCCCTTTTAAACAGGGTCTCACTAAGTTGCTGAGGGCCTTACTAAATTGCTGAGGCTGGTCTCAAAGCTGCGATCCTCCTGTCTCTGCCTCCCAAGTACTGGAATTACAGGTATGTGCCACCACGCCTGGCTGAGAAAACAACTTCAGGATTAAAAAGTTCAGACAACAGCTAATAAATTGTAAATCCAGGGTTTTAACTCAAAGTTAAATCTTTAATTCAAAGGCAAATTTAACTCAAATTTTAATCGAAAGATTGTACTTTCTATAACTATTTTGGGGGGTACTGGAAATTGAATTCAGAGGCATTCTATTTCTGAACTACACCTACACCCCCACCCCTGTGTTGTTTTTATTTTGAAACAGGGTCTCACTAAATTACTAAGGGTCTTGTTAAATTACTGAGACTGGCCTTGAACCTAGGATCCTCCTGTCTCTGCCTCCCAACTACTGGGATTACAGTAGAGCACCACCATAGGCTTCTACTACTTTTTAATTGAGAATTTGCAACATTGTAGTAGATTATAAACTCCTTCCTTCTGGATGTGTTTTGTTGTTGTTTGTATTTTGTAGAGCAATCAGAATGGGTGCCTTCAAATTATTTCTTTCATAAGTCTACAGCACACATTGTATCTATGATTGAATAGTTCAGGAGAATGATGGTTGAGCCCAAAGACCTGGCTCTTTCCCTTGTAGCAGAAGATCACTTACTGACATCGACTTCTTTGAAGCCCAGGTCAGTGTTTGCAGGCTCTTCCATTATGTTTATTTTTCTTCTTCTCCTCCTCAACATCCAACATCATGATATAATAGACTGAGCAATGGTATGAAATGGTAAAGATTTAATGGATGCACAGCTACTAGCTTTTCAGAAAAACACTCACTAAGCCGGGCTGAGACCTGAGGATCACAGGTTTGCGGCCAGCCTCAGCTACTTAGTGAGGCCCTCCACAACTTAGTGAGACCCTGTTTCAAAATAAAGAATAAAAAATAGGGCCAGGGGTGTAGCTCAGAGGTAGAATGCCCCTGGGTTCAATCCCCAGTACCACAAAAAAAAAAAAGAATAATTTTATTTGAATTATGTAAGATAATGAAGAGCTAAAAACTAAAAAGAAATTTTATATGGTTCTTATAAATGAAGTGTAAAAACTCACTTAACAAAGAAGAATGACATATTCATTACAAATCATATTCTTAATAAGCCTAATTCTAAATTGCTTGTAGGGGAATATTTGCATCCAGAGAGAAGTGTTCCGATTCGGTTTTGTAAGAGTTTTTGTTCCTTGCTTTTGTTTTTTTTCCCCCAATGGTCCACTTTTTTTGCTGCACGAATCTTCTGTTATGCAATGAAGAGGCGTATTTAGTTCAGTGGGAGAACCATGTGTGTAAAAGTGTTTGCTTCCAGTTAAAAGAAATCTGTTTACTGAATTCCAACCAACTATGATAGCTATGCCTAGAAGTGGCTTAATCTTTTGAAAGACAGTTCTTTTTCAAAATACAATTTGTCATATTGGGATCTGGCTAATTAAGTTAAAAGCATCTCTGACTCATTTGTAAATTACATTTGAAAAAGAACTGAAAAATCATATGCCAGACTTTGTTTTGCTAATGTTTGTGCCATTATTATTTTTTATCTACATGGGAAAAAAAGGTGAACTTTGTACTATAACTAGTTTAATTTCTGCCAATGCAACCCTACCCAGTAGCTTGATCTAAGCACATTTGTTCTCCATGACACACCCAGGGAGAGATTTCTATCAATGGCATGTGAAGTGATCTGTTGCCCCCATGATGAGAGGATCGCTGTTCAAAGACAAATCCATTCATATGGTTAAAAATTGTTAGCCGGGCGTGGTGGCGCATGCTTGTAATCCCAGTACTTTGGGAGGCGGAGACCGGAGGATCTGGGTTCGCGGCCAGCCTCAGCTCTCTCTCTCTCTCTCTCTCTCTCTCTCCCTCTCTCCCTGTCTCTCTCTCTCTCTACTTAGTGAGGCCCTCCGCAACTTCGTGAGACCCGGTTTCCAAATAAAGTATAAAAAAAATAGGGCCGGAGGTGTAGCGC